>PVKS010000288.1:0-216846 GCA_004027875.1 Aplodontia rufa
TCTGTGGACGTGGGGTCTAGACCCTGGACAATGAGAAAGTTGGTCTAGTAGCATGAGTTAAATCCAGATAAGATGTAATGCTTTACAATCTAATACTTTTTTTAGAGTTATAATGGGAAGGGGAAGGGAGGGATAAGGGAGGGTAATTGGGGGGGCACTCCTGGGGATAATTGCAATACCCAGAATATACGCATATTTTATACACATTTTATATTATTTTGTTAAAATCTTGTAAGGTTGCTCAAAATAAAAAATTTTTAAAAATTAAAAAAAGAAAAAGAAAAAAAAAGTTTGAACTATTCAGGTCATTCATATCTCCTTGGACAATTTTGTTAAATTATGTCTTTGAGGAATTTTTTATGTTAAGTTGTTGCATTTATGTATAAAGAATTTTTCATGATATTCTCTTATTATTTCAACATCTGTGAGTCTATAGTTATATCTATTCTTTCCTTCCTGATATTGATCATTTGTATCTTTTCTATTTCTCTCTTTCCCTTTATTGGTTTTATTTATTTATTTATTTTAATAGTGTAATATAGTCATACATAGTAAAGGGATTCATAGTTTCTCATTCTTACAATCACACATGATGACAATGTAACCTGAATCCAAACCTTACCCAGGAACTCCACCCCCCACTGCCCACTCCTCAACTGCATTCTCCCTGATTACAGATATTAATGTATAAATAAATATATAATACTTTTCAAGTTTCTACTTTTAAATGCCTTTAATTCTTGGGGGAGTAAACTATACCATAGAGAAGAACCAGTGTATTAGTCATATTTCTCCAAAGAAATGGAAGCAATAAAATCTTTATTTTTAAGACATTTCATTGAAATTGGCTTTCATAATTATGGAGGCTTGTCAAGTTTACAATATGATTGGGGAAGCCCATTGGCTGGAGACCAAAGAAAGAGTTACAGTCAGGTTCAAAGAAAATCCCATAGCTTTACCCCCCTGAGAATCCAAATAATACTTATGCGATCATTTAATTCTGGAAAATTCACAATCTAAACATTTATGTTGCTTGTAGGGATGAAATATAGAAGAATCAAGAGACTGGGGTGTGGGTGATGTGGTGGTTATTTTGGTTTAGGAATAAATACATATCATATTGTTACTGTATATGCATTTATAATTTGTACAATAACTCAACTCTCTAATAAAAATGAAAAAAGAATTTAAAAAGACAATACAATAAATCAATATCAAATTAGTGTTTCAAAGCATCACAGAAATCCTGTACACAACAGAAAAAGATGAATCTGTATAGGCAAAGTAGGTCTGGACTCATTCCTCATGCATTAAAATGGTAGAATACATTAAGAGAAACAAATAGAATAGTGTTGCTAGTTAGAAAACTCTGAATCTACATTGTGAGGCTAAAACTGATGATTTCTAAGTATTCTCCATAAACCAGTCTTGTATTTAAAGAAGGTGTCTCTGAATTAACACAATGTATCCTGTATCATATCGTTCAGTCATGCATGTCTAGGATGAAAATCCTGGTTAACCACCATTAAACAGGTACATAAGGAAATATTTCTTTGACATCACATTCCTGCCTTCTCAGTTTACCTGCTCTTTGGCCATCCTCTATCTTGTATGCTTCCAGGGATCTAGTATGCTTCTTTATCTCAGGCTGCTCATAAATTTAGGTAGCTAGTTGAAAAGTTCAGGCACCATTGTGATACTATTTTCAGAGAAGAATTTGCTTTTTTTTTTTTAAAGAATTTGCTTTTAGAAAGGTTTGTAATTAGCATGTAAAATGTATTACTAATGGTAGAATGCCATGACTCACACTGTGTAATAATTTGGGATAAAGACTTATATTCATTCTCTCTCTTTCTCTCTCACTGTCTGTTTTTTAACAACAGTGAGGACCCAGTGTGTCCAGGAATGCATAACTGACTCATTGATCTAAGTAGTCAATATGCTCATTTGGAAAAGTTTTAAACCATGCAAAATGCTTATATACATAGAAAAGAATGTAAATAAATATTTAGATATATATTTTTGAGGAAAATTTGACTCTAACACTGATCAAAAATTCTCTAGCAAAAAGGCAGAAAAATGGGAAGGATTTGAATAAGATGAGCACATTATTATCCATGATAATTTGTATGTCAATATTCTTTTGTACCTTGATACGGTATTGTATGTATAAATTGAGAACTATTTTAAGAGAATGTAGTTCTTTGAATCTGTCTGCTAAAGGAAACATTAAAGCATATGTGAATGCTCTGAGCTCAAAAAATATGAAACTTTTTCTTTGAAACAAACTGCTCTTGTCTTTCTTTCCTTAGTTGGGTAATGAATCATTATTCTGTATAGAGCACTAAACCTTTATTCTCTATAGAACATTTTATTAAATTTATATAATGTAACGAAACAAGCATTCATCTTCAAAGAAATCCAGATTATAAAACTGTGTATTAAATTCTACCCTGAAAAACCCTACTGAGTACCTATGATGTGACAATCATTGTACAGGATGTGGAGCATATGAACTTTATTTAACAATTGCAAGCATTCTGTGATATAGCTGTTGTGTTTTCTTTTATAAACAAATATGAAAATGCACGTTCAAAGAAGTTAAATGTGTTGCCAAAGAATTGCAACCTGTTAGAGGAACAACAGTGACTCCACCCTTTATCCTTTGACTCTCCATCATGAACCTCTACCTAGTTACCTTTTTTCATCTTCCCAATATAGATTAAGACAAATGGGAACTAGACTGTACTTCTTAGAAATTTGTGTTTTGTTGCCTTATAAAAATAGAATGTGATACATGTAGTACTCAGATTGTACACATACATGTATGGGTAAGTGTACATATGGAAAAAGAAGATGAGGGGAAATAAGATACAATGAAGTGATCAGGGCTCTGCAATGAACTGAAAAATAGGATTAATTTTTTAATGTCTAAGAATAAAGAGAATGAATAAAAAAAGTTAAGCTATCCAACAAATTTAGGAAATTAATAAAAAATATTTAAGTACAAGTAAAACTTAAACTCTTATATTACTGATACTAATACATTCTTAAAAAAAAGAAAAAGAAAGAGAGGGACAGTGAGAAAGACAGTTAGAGGAAGAGAGAATCAATTTTATTTAGTTTTTCATCTGACCTCTATTTCTCTGACACTTCATGTGTATGTGGTGCTGGGTTTCTGAAAAATCTGCATCCCCATGCATGCCAGGCAAGCACTCCAAACTGCTGAGCCACCACTCAATCCCATGCTAATGTGTTCTTTATCAGGATAATCCATATAGTTAACATCATCATTTATAATCAGTTTTAGTTAACTCTATACTTCCAGTTCCCAATGACATTGAGAATTATTTAATAATATAATTCTTGTGGTTTGAGCAGGAAGATTGCAGAGCTGTCTCTATTAACTACTATTCTTTATCCAATCCCTAAAGACCTTCATTCCTGGGTACATTCATATTTGGACCTTAGTTATTTCATAATTATACTTGACTGTATCAAAATTATATTCTTAATATGATATGCAATTCTCATGAGGACAAGATACATATTTGATGAGAAAACGATGCCCATACATGGGATGAAGCCCTTTATGTGATTTATACTGATACAGAGTGTATAAAAATAAGACCATTCAGATGAAATATAGCATGTACAGGTTGAGAAACCAGTTCATTTTCCCATCCGAGTCATCTTATAATGGAGCTATTTTATTGGAGAAACATATTTAACTTTGAGTATCTTCTGTTTAGAACAAGCAGAACATTGCTAGTTTAGAAAACAATCATAAAGATAATTAACAATCATAAAGGCAATAAAACTTAGTGGTGAAAGGAATAGGAATGATTTATCTAGAGAAAAATCATTAAGGTCCCTTAATAGTTATCTACAAATATACATAAAATAACAATAAAATATTATTTTGTGAAATTTATTATAAATGCACCTCTCAGATTTCCTTTAAATTTCATAGTATTCCGAAGATTAAATTTATCAATTTTTAAGAATCTTTTCAATATTTTCCTTTCACTGTTTTATCCAAAGTAATTCTATAACCTAAGTTCAAATATTCTCATTATGTTAATTTTTATTTAATTTAAAATAATTCATTAAGGTGTCATATAATCATAAATGTGTATAAAGTGACAATATAATATGCATTTCATCTTAAACCATGGTTTCCCCCACATTTCCCACACCCCAGTCTCTTGATTTTTCTATATTATGCCCCTTAAAAGATATAAATGTTTATATACATATATATACAATTGTAAATTTGCAGACTTAAATGATTACATAAGTATCCTTTGGCTACTCAAGGGGGTAGAGAGTATGCTACATTGTTGATCATCCCCCAGATTCCTCCCTATCCTCCCTACCTCTGCCACCCCACCACCTCTCCCTTCCCCCTCCCCCACCTACCTGTCTATGATTCCCCTAGATTATGTGTCATTATGCCTTTGGTGGGTCTAATATATGAGTTTGACTACCTTTACCAAGCCTGGGTTTACTTCCAGCCACCACAAATAAGGGAAAACATTTGGCCCTTGACTTTCTGGGTTTGACTAACTTCGCTCAGCATGATTTCTTCCAATGCCATCCATTTACCTTCAATGGATGCAAGATCATTGTTTCTAATAGCTGATTAAAACTCCGTTGTATGTATATACCGGAGCTTTTGGATCCATTCATCCAGTGAGTGACATCTGGGTTGATTCTACAATTTAGCTATTGTAAATTGAGCTGCAACGCACATGGGTTTTGCTGTGTTGCTGTGATGTACTGATTCTAACTCCTCCGGGAAAATACCCAGAAGAGGGTATGGTGGATCCAACTCTAATTTTTTTTTTTTTTTAAGAGAGAGGGACAGAGAAAGAGAGAAACAACTCTATTCAGTTTTTCACATGGCCTTACTTGCTCCAACACTCAGTTGTGTACATGGTGCTGGGGTTTGAACCCCGGTCCTCGTGCTTGCCAGGCAAGCGCCGAAACCGCTGAGCCACCGCTCCAGCCCCCAACTCTTAATTTTTTGAAGATTCTCCACATTACTTTCCAGAGTGGCTGGACCAGCCTGTAGTTCCACCAACGGTGTGCTAGTGTTTCTGTCTCCCCACAACCCCTCCAGCATTTGTTGCTGTTTGTATTCTTCATCTTTGCCAGTCTGACTGGAGTGAGGTGAAATCTTAATGTAGTTTAGATTTGCATTTCTCTGCTTACTGGTGATTTAGAACACTTTCTCATGTATTCATTGGCTTGCTCAATATCCTCTGTTGAGAAGTCTCTGTTTAACTCTCTGGCCCATTTATTGATTGGATTGTTTAGTTATTTTGTTATTGAGTTTTTTGACTTTTGTCAGTTTTGGATATTAGTCCCCTCTCTGAGGAATCACAGGCCATTATTCTTTCTCATTCTATATGTTTTCTCTTGACTGTTTTGACCAATTCCTTGGCTGAGCAAAAGTTTTTCAATTTAATAGCATCCCACTCATTAATTCCTAACTTCAATTCTTTTGCTTTGGGAGTCTTGTTAAAGAAGTCATTACCAACACCCACATGCTGGAATGTTGGTTCTAATTTTTCTTCTAGTAGTTGTATGTCGGCTAGTTTAATTCCTAGTTCCTTGATCCATTTAGATTTGATTTTTGTGCAAGGTGAGAGATAGGGATCTAATTTCAGTTTTCTGCAAGTGACTGTCCAGTTTGTACAGCACCATTTGTTGAGTAGGCTGTCATTCTTCCATGTTATGTTTTGACCCCTTTTGTCAAAGATCAGATGTTTAAAGATTTGTGGGTTTGTCTCAGAGTCTTCTATTCTATTCCATTGTTCTTCATTCCTGTTTTGATACAAGTACAATGATGTTTTTGATACTATAGCTGTATAGTATAACTTTAGATCTGGTATTGCAAAATCATCTGTTTCATCTTTCTTGCTTAGTAATGTTTTGACTTTCTGGGTTTCTTGTTGTTTCAAATCAATTTGAATTTGAGAATTGCTTTTTCTGTATCTTTAAAGAATTACATTGGAATTTTGTTGGGGATTGCATTGAATCTGTATAGTGCTTTTGGCAGAATTCCATTTTAATTATATTAATTCTGCCTAACCAAAAGCATGGAACATCTTTCCAACTTCTCAGGTCTTCTTCAATTTCTGTTTTCATTGTTCAAAAAATTTCACTGTACAGTTCTTTTACTTCTCTTATTAGATTAATTCCCAAGAATTTTATTCTTTTTCAAGATATTGTGAATAGAACTGATTTCCTGATTTCTTCTTATGCTCTATTATTGTTGGCATATAGGAAAGCTATTGATTTAAGGGTGTTGATCTTGTAGCCTGTTACTTTGATAAATCTGTTTATAAGCTCAAGTGGTTTTCTGGTGGAGTTTTTTGGATCTTCCAGATATAGGATCATGTCATCAGCAAAAAGGGATAGTTGACTTCCTCTCTTCCTATTCTTATCCCTTTGACTTCCTTCTCTTAACTAATTGCTCCAGTCAGGGTTTCAAGAACTATATTGAATAAAAGTGGAGAGAGTGGGCAGCCTTGTCTTGTTCCTGAGTTCAATGGAAATGTTTTCAACTTTTCTCCATTTAGTAGTATACTAGCTGAGGGTTTGGCATATATGGCCTTCACAATGTTATGATGCAATTCTTTGTTCCCTATTTGCTCAAGAATTTTGTGTTAAAATGGGTGCTGGATTTTATCAAAGGCCTTTTCTGTATCAATTGAGATGATCATATGATTTTTAATCTTAATTCTGTTTAAGTGATAAATCACATTTATGGATTTACATATGTTGAACCAGACTTGCATCCATGGAATGAAGCCCTGATCATGATGAATTATTTTCTTGATGTGTTTTTGAATGCAAGGTTTGCAAGACCTTTATTAAGAATTTTTATTTCAATGTTTATCAAGGATGTTGGTCTGTAGGTTTCTTTCTTTTTTTTTTTTTTTGATGCATCTGTGTTGGGTTTTGGTATCAGAGTTATGGTTGTCTTATAAGAAAAGTGGGAAAGTTCCATCCTTTTCAATATCTTGAAATAGCTTAATAGGAGAGGTGTTAACTCTTCTTCATAGGTGTGGTAAAACTCAGTGGAGAGTCCATCAGGTCCTGGGTTTTTTTATTTGGAAGGCTTTTAATTGCTATATGAATTTCAGAGCCTGTTTTTGTGCTACATAGGATTTCAGTTTCATCCTGCATCAATTTGGGGATGTAGGATTTGTCTAGAAATTTTTCCATGTCTTCCAGATTATCTGATGTAGAGGTGTATAATTTTTGAAAATATGTTCTGATAATCTGTTTGATTTCAATAAGATCAGTGGTGATCACCCACATTTTGTTGTTGATTTTATTGATTTGCTTTGATTCTCTCCTTCTTTTAAAATCATGGTCTGATAGGATACGTGGAATAATATCTACTTTTTAAATATATGTTGAGAAATTTTTCATGAACTAGACTATGATCTATTTTGGAGAAGGATGCATGTGCTCCTGAAAAGAAGGTATGTTCAGCCAACATTTTTGGTTGCTCCAGATGGGGGTCCTACCTCGGGGTGTCCTGAGCACTTGATGGCTGGGGACCCGAAGACTCCCTGACCAGCATATGGGGTGTCAGGTAGAAAGGGGCTCCTCTGGGTGGGGAAGCTCCAACTATTGGTCTCAGTAGGTTGCTAGATCCCAGATCAGAAGAGGCCTGTGCTGGCCTTCTAATTTTTATTTTTTTATAATTTACATTTTCTTCTTTAATGCATCAACAGTTCACTGTGAATCCTGGTGCAGTGCCACATTCCTGCAATCCCAGAAACTCCAGTGGCTCAGGCAGAAAGATCGTAAATTTAAGGCCAGTCTCTACAATTTACTGAGACTTGTTTCCAAGTTAAAAAAAAGTAAAATAAAAAGGGCTGGGGGAGTAGCTCAGTGGTACAGTGCTCCTGGGTTCAATAACCACTATTGCAAAACAAAAAACAAATAAACAAAAGAATATTCATTGTGGTTCATGATGAAAGCTAGAAATATAACCCAATCACTTTCTAATATTTTGGCAATTTTTTTTAATAATAGTTTGTTATGAGTGTTAATTTTAGAGTTGGATTGCACTTTGTTCAGAGAATAATGTTCCTTCCAGATTTATCTTCTAAAAATTGATTGAGGTTATTTTTGTTGGCTGTTAAACATTCTATGAGTGCTTGCTATTACATGTATTCATTGTTTACTATATAATCTGAAAATTAAACCAACCAATCATTCAAATTAGTCACATAATTTATATTCCTTACTTCAGTTTCAGTTTTCCCATGACAATTGAATTAATGAGAAACTGTCTTGATTGCTAGTTAAATAGCTTTTCAAACTTCAATGCAAAAAATAAATAAATAAAAATTAAAAAAAATTTGATGTGTTGCTATATGAAGACTACTTAGGTCGTTTTCTGTTAAAAAAAAAACCAGATTATTTTGAGGTTCTATAAAATCTAAGTACGAATCAATGTTTTTCACAGTATTAATTCTTCCAGTCCATGAACAAGAGGTTCCATTTATTTATCTCTCCATTTATCTTTGTAGTTTATCTCTGCATTTATTTGTATCTTCTTTGATTTCTTTCATCAGTGTGTTAGAATTTTCTTTGTAGAAATTATTCACTAAGCATTTTTTGTAGCTATTGTAAGTGGGATTGTTTCCTTGATTTCTTTTTTCAGATAGCTCACTATTAACATAAAAATGTGACTGATTTTTGTGTACTTATTTTGTGTCCTGTAACTTTCTCTCCCAGTTACTAATATCAACTCAATATGAACTAAAGAATTAAATATAAGTATGAAACTACCAAAAAAAAATTCTGTAATCAGCCTTGACAATGATTTTGATTTTTGGATGTGACCCCAAATGCCTAGGCAACAAAAACAAAATTGATAAATGGGACCACACAGAACTAAAAAGCTTCCATACAGCAAAGAAAACAATCAGTAGAGCAAAGAAATAACTTACAAAATGATAAATAACTTACAGAGATACAACACAGAATATTTTAAAACTTTACATCTGGCAAGGGTTAATATCCAGAATATATAAGAACTCAAACAACTCTAAAGCTAAATAACAAATAAACCGATTAAAAATAGGTTAAAGAAGGACTGGGGCTGTGGCTCAGCGGTTATGCCTGTACAGACCCCAACACCCACGTACACAACTAAGTGTCAGAGCAACAAAAGCCATGTTAAAACCTCAATAAAAAATCGATTCTCTCTGTCTGTCACTCTCACTGTCCTTCTCACTTTAAAAAAATAGGTTGAAGATCAGAACAGACTTTTTTTTTTTTTAAAAAGAAGACAAACAGATGGTCAATTCTGTTAATTAGGGAAATGCAAATAAAAACCACAGTGATACAAAATCTTAGTCCCCCAAATTTTATTGTCTCATAACTTTTCAATGTCTTCAGAGTTTTTAGAAACTCCTTTGCACAACCTTTCTGGATAAAGTAAGGATTTTGCCTCAGTTCAGTTCCTCCAAGAAACAGAGGTCTAAATAGAATTAATCGGGCTGATTTATTTTGAGCAATTCATATTAAAATAAACGGGAGAAGGAGAAAGACTCTTCAGAGAGATGCTTCAGGCTATGATGTGAGACTGTGTCTTGGGAAAGGGGAGAGAAGGAAGAGTGATTGGTTAGTAAAAAGTTCAGACTTCAGTGTGCTTCTGGGGAAGTCTCAGCTCAGACAGGAGGAGCTGCAAGGCAGAGCTCTCCTATTAAAGGAGTCCTGTGTCAGCAGAAACTGTCCAGAAGTAAAGTGCCCACCAAACTCAGTCATCGGCTTTGAGCAACTTAGAGTGAGTGTGGCTGTTGGGGCGAAACTGCAGGGGATCCAAAGATACCTTAGCTGGAAGACATTTGCCTGCCTCTCTCCTCATATTATGTACCCTTGAAGGAGTGTGTTATAACCCATTGCACCACAGACCTTATACCATTGATTTACTACATGAATATTACCAGTGACTCATCCCCAACCCCTCCCTTCTTATTGTTATATATATATATATATGTACACAACCTGTGCATTTATACATAAACTGTATAAAAATACTTGTGTGGGTGTGTATGGATTTATATGACTGCTTTGACATAGTATAGGATTAAAGCAGGTTATAATATTTTTAAAGTGGTGGACTAAATAGTTTAAAAGTAAATGTTGGAAAATACTAGAAATAGAGTGGCATGGGTAGTTGATTAACCTCCCCAAATTTGCAATTACAGTTGTTTCCACTCATGTCTTATGTTTTCAGACTCAGCCTATTACCCATAGACTTCATTCACTAATTTCAGGGATCAAAGGAAGCCCAAGTATGCTTCCTTCTCTTTCCATCTATTGCCAGATGTTTGAAATTACACTTTCACATTACTGATGTTTTCTCTGGCACCTGGTGAAACACCTTTTGCCTCTCCCTCCAGTCCCTGCTTCTGCGGTTGTCTCTTGATGTACCTTTCAAGGATCACCTCAAGCATTCTCGTCTCTAGGAAGCACCAACCCCTTCCCTTTCTAGTTTTCTGCAACATATCAGATATAGATTTATCATATCACTTATCCCACTATGCTGTAATCATTCTTTGAGCTTCTTGAACAGAGATTGTGTTTTGTTCATTATAATATTCTTTATAGTTAGCACTTTGTAAAAATATGATAGGTGCTCTATACATATTTATTAAATAAAAAGTTTAAATTTCATTAAAACACGCACACAGATACATTTAACACTTCCATCTAGTCATATTATGAGAACAGTTTAAAGCCAGATGCAGGTTTTGAATAAATTTGGGGATGGTTTTAGTCTACAGATTAGTGATGGGGCACTGTATATTGGAAATGGCTTTAAAAAAAAGCCACCATGAGATCATAGGAAGTGTTCAGAATTAGAAACTCGAGATTGTCACTTGCTCAAAAGCAGCAAAGCTTCACAAAGCTCGGAGGTTTCAAGACAATTTTTGAAAAATATATTTGTTATCTAAGCCTAAGTTGATTGGTTTGGTAAATTAATTTTCTTCAGCCAATAGTAAAAGCAAATAATGTTTACATAAACTTGGAAAAAAATGTTTTGTTGGTTTCCTACAGATGTGCCCTCATGAATTGCATGTTAGTTAGCTCCAGAACCAAATAAATCATTATTAAATTTGAAGAGACATTCAAATGTTTATCTTTGTAGTTTCACTTTTTACCTGACTTGTTTATTTTTAGCAAGAATCTTTGCAACTCTTCTGATTTGCATGGTTGTCTTAGTTTTCCTTCTCTGTAACACTCACTGACCTTTTGAGAATATTACCGACTCCTCCTGTTTCTCTTGTCCCTGTCTCCAGAACTGTTCAGGTTAAATAAGAGCTAAGCTTGAGAAACACCATGTGTCTGGCTTATGTAATAGTGCACTTGGCCATCAGCACAACCCTGGGGCTTAAAATATAATGATGGGATGTGGAGGCAGGGGGAAGCTTTGGGGAATGATATTGACCAAATTATATTGTTACATTGTGTGCGTGTACGAATATTAACAACACATCCCAACATTGTGTACAACTACAATGCACCAATAAAAAAGTGAAAAAAATTAATTATGGGAATTATGACATGCTAGAAATTTAATATGCAAGCATGTTTGAACATTTACGAAAATGTCTTTTAAAAACTTTCTTGAGATACTTAACTCTGGAAAACCTATCATAAACAATAGTTATAATGGTTTTCTCTGAGCTTTATGAATGTTATGCCTTTGCTTAAAATCTCCAGTGGCTATGCACTACAAATAAGATAAATTTTAGAAGTTCAGACCTATAAGAATTTAAGTAATCAGGATGCAGCCTGTCTCTGTAACATCTACTTTTGTATTCTCAGGTGTTCTTGTGTGGTTACCTGGCCCCACTTGATTTTCTTTTTTTTTTTCACCCTTTGGGATTTATTTATATGTATTTATTTTAGTAAGGAGCTGAGTTGTTATACAATCATAATTGTATATAACGTAATAATATGATACACATTTGATTCTAATCCAGAATCACCCTTACATCACCCACTCCCTAGTCTCTTGATTCTTCTATATCCCCCCTCACAACAGCTATAAATGTCCATTATGAATTTTCCAGCATTAAATGATTGCATAAGTATTATATGGCTTGGGGGCGGGTAAAGAGTGTGCCACATTGTTGATTGTCTCGTTAGATCCCTCCCCATCCTTCTTCCCTCTTTCTTCTCTGCCTCCCATCCCCTTCACCCACCACACACATAGATTTTCTTTTTATACTTAAACATCCCTAGGCCATTCCTCTTAGGAAGTTTGCATATGATCTTCATGCACCAGCCTCCTTTTCATTCGGATCTCAGCTCAAATGCCATCTGCTCAGAAAGGCCTGCTCTGATCAGTTTTAAAAAGCAGGCCCCTCCCACCTTGCCTCCTTTCCACTAATCTCTTTATGTAACCTAAAACACTCAACTCCATGAGGGCACGGGTTCCTCTGATTGGCCACTGAGGAAACAACTTTGTGCAAAAATATCAAGAGGCTTATATAGGATCCTGTCGCCTATATGTTCTGATATTTGAAAGTCCTTAGATGTGCTCTGATTGGTTACTTCAATCAAGCACCCACTTCTGAACCAATCATTGAGGCTGAAGTGTAAGAACACGAAGAAATCCACCTTGTACCCTCTGCTTCTAAAGGGCAGGACAAACCCTGAGAGTAAAGTCCAAGAATGTGAATAAGAGTGGTTTTTTTCCAAAGAAAATTAGGGCAATTTTTTTCTGAATAAATAAATAAAATAAAATTGAAACTGAGCTGTGAAACCAACAGCTGCTTATTGAAAGAAACAGAAATTGGTATGATTACTTTAAAGGGCTGTAAGACATTGGTCACAAGGGTCTATTCTGGTTTAGTGGTTTTCTTGTAAATGAATGTGTGAGGTTGTTTGCAAAAGCGCTCTTGTGATGAACACAGGGACAGGGTCACCAAGAAGAGGCTTGAAAGGAAAGCTGAGGCTTAGAGTAGTGACGAGTTTGCCAGAGGGTTGGTAAGAAAAGTGAGGAATCTTGGAAAAGTTAGCCAAAGTTGTCCAAAGAAGAAGAAAGATGAATGTGGTGAAATGCAGTTATCTGAATGGTGAATTCCTCTGTAATCTCAGGGACTTCATCAGCTTTTGGAAAAACCTGGACGATATACGCTTTGAGATCATGCAAACCTTTTAACTGTGATTTCTGAAAACCATCCAACATACATCAGAGCTTATTCAGAAGTGTATTCTCTGTTCATTTGTTCCTCACAGCTCATAATTAAGTTCAAAATCATTCTCACAATGATTTTGGAAATAAACCAGTAGAAGCACAAAATAGTTTCATAATTAGCAACTGGTGATGCTGAGATTTAAAGTCAATGATTTATTTTTTTAAGAGAGAGAAGGGAAAGTAAGAGCCAATCTTATTTATTTTTTCATCTGTTTTTTGTTATTCTGACACTTATTTGTGTAGTGGTGGTGCAGGGATTAAAACCAGGGTCCTCACACATGCCAGGCTAGTACTCTTATCTCTGAGCCACCTCTCCAGTACCTAAATCATTGACATTTAACTCTAAAATTCATGTCCCATTCTTACCATCATTTATGTGTTCATAAAGTATATGACAAATCACTTAACTTTCTATACATGCTGACACTAGCAAATAGGTCCCCTAAATTCTTTTTTTTTTTTTAAGAGAGAAAGGGACAGTGAGAGAGAAAGAGAATGAATTTTATCTAGTCTTTCACATGGCCTTTGTTGGTCCAACATTTCATTGTGTATGTGGTGCTGGGTTTCAAATCCATGTCCTTGTGTATGCAAGTCAAGTGTCCTAACCGCCGTGCCTCAGCTCCAGCCCCTCCCATAAGTTCATAGACAAAGTTATTCTGGCTACCAAAAGCTACCTTGCCCTTTGAAAACTGATAATTAGAGATGTAATTAATACGTCAATGTCTTATGAATATCCAAGACTCCTGTCAACTCTGGGCATGCAAAAATAATAAATAATTAAAAGTTATTTCAAGTTGAAGATTCTAACCAGCATTACAAATGAATCAAGTTGAGAGTTATAAAGGAAAAAAGGTAGCATCCTTTCTTCACTCATCACAAGGTTCATAGCTGACTGGTAAAAGTGTGCTACATCACTAACACATTTTTGTCATTGCACAATGTCATTCAATAAATTTACAGGCCTCTCCACTTTCAACAGTGGCAGCTCACAGAATACTTGTGGGTCACCTGGTAGCCAAAAGCTGAGCAATCATGGGTTCTTTTGATCCAATTTTAATTTGTACTATCATTTTTTAAGAGAGAAGGACAGAGAGAAAGAGAGAGAGAGAGCATCAATTTTTATTGAATTTTTCACATGGCTTTCATTGCTCTGACACTTAGTTGTGTACATGGGTGCTGGGGTTTGAACCCGTGCAATTGCGCATGCCAGGCAAATACTGTAACCACTGAGCCACTGCTCCAGCCCCCATAATTTATATTATCTTTAATACTGAAGTAGCATATAACATTTCACATGCACATACATATGTATTTATATTTTTATATGTATTAAAGAAAGGCAAAGCAATGGTTAAGGCAACCACAGAGGTTCAGAAGACTGAACTGAGAACAAAAGCAGAGAGCCAAAGAGTGGACAGGGATGTGAAGAGTCACTGTATGTGGTCAGAAAAGATTAGGAACCAAGGAAGAACTTATTCAGGGCTCAGAGCTGTCAAAGTACAGGAACTTATTCTAGGCCAAGGTCCTGGAAGTTTCACTGTCAGCTTGAACTACAGCTTGGAGTGGGACTTGCATGGTTGGTTGTCACAGGCAGAAGAAACCACACTCTACTAAATGCTGAGGACAGAGATTTGGAGATTAGTTTCTGTGATGATTTTCCTGGGTAAGGTTCATGAGGAGTGACCCAGTGACCAGGTCAGGGTGCCACTGTGTCCAGTCCCAGGGTGGCTCCTCCTTTTATGGGTCTTCAATGAGGAGGTTGCATCCTTTGGTGGTCTGCTGTGTTCAATAAGCTTGTGGGCCTGGTTTTCTGATATGAGTTTGATACACCCATGCATCCATGTGCTTCTGGTTAATTTGATAAGTTCACACTGGTGGTCATTCTTATTAGCATGATTAATTTATTTATCAGTTTATGCCTTATGGTTGTGCCTGGCAGATGGTGGTTGTTTACTTGTGCAGACAAGGTGTGGAGTCATTCCACCTCAAATTTTAAACTCAAAATGGAGTGACTTATGGCAGACTATTGCTTTATAAAACGGAGCAACATGGTTTAGGCACAGCTTGACAGCTGGTGTTCCTTATATCAGAGATTAACTCAGAGCAGAACACAGCCTTCTGTCCATACTGACATCCTTAAAACAAAAATAAGAACAAAAGCAATCAACAAGAAGAAGGCCTACTAAGTTATTTACTATCTGTTTTACATGGTCCAAGAGCTTTCAAAAATGAATACCAAAGACCAGTGGAAAAGCGGATTTTTATGGAGTGTTGTAACTCCAGGAACTGGAAAACAAAAGCACATATGACTTAATAGGTATAAGTCAGGGAACTCAGTGAGGCCTATGTGTTCAAATTCTTCTTGACCTGTGAGTGAAGGGCAGGACTGTCTGCAGGGAGGGTCAGGAGATCTACTTTCAAGGGACGTAGGCAAGATAATTCACTTAGGGCCTGCTTCAGGGTGGAGAGGCAGGACCTTCCAGATTCTGTGGTTTCCTTGACTTCCTTCAGCTTAAAATACTCAGTGTGCACAAGTGCCATATTTTGAAGCATTTTATTTTGAGGCCTAACAGAACCAAATCCCTAATCTTGGAGACTCATCAGGCCCCACCTGAATAACCAGCCTCTCTCTTTGTTTTTACGACCTCTCCATCTTATCTTTCTGACAATTCTATATAGTTGTTGAGGAAGAAATTGCCCTGGGATAAATAAGAACGCACCCATCATCTTAATGTGACAGGTAGAGAAGTAGCACAGGACCAGAACAATAATCATTTAATTGTTCTTGATTGCTTGGGAGATACCACTGAGCCTCAAAGCAAAGCCAGGGGGAAGATGTGATAAAAATGTTGGCAGGAGGGTGTGCATTATCTGATTCCAATTCCCAAATCTAGTTGGAGACACAATATTCTGACAAAAAATAGAAAAGACAAGAAAGAAAAGAAAAGAAAAAATCAATAGCCTGCTAGTGTAAAAGTTTTTAACGTTTCTTTTCCATTTGTGACTTCAAAACTTAATGAGACATTTATCTACTATCAGGCCTTTGACCTTGAGAAACAGTTTTCTCATTGTTCAAATGAATAAATCATCTATTCAAAAACATGTCAAGGTGATTGTTAATAACTGCCATTTCTAAAAATTTCCGGGCTTGTTGTTAAACAGAAACATGGTAAAGGCACATGAAATTATCTCACGAAGGATTTATTTAAAGGCATCTATGAGACCTTCAGAACATGTATGTATGTGTCTGTCTGCCTGCAGGACCATGGTTGAGACAATGGAAAGAAGAATTAACACAGCACAATTCCTATGCATAAGCTGAGAGAAGCACTGCTTTATGCAGCATTAGAAGCAACTCAGGATGATCATAGAATTCAAAGATAGGTTTTAGTAGGTTAAGCACATGTCTAAGCAGAGAGTCTTAGAATTTAGTAGTTTAAGGCATCGAGGAAACTGCTGTTACAAGAGAACACTTCATTGAAATGTTTGGAATATGTTTATGAAAAAAACAAAATGGTCCAATGGACTTTTATAGCATCCTCAGAAGTGGTACCCCTGAAAAGGCCAGTCCTTCCTCAACCTGCTTCAGAATCCTAACAGCCTGGTAGGAAAGGGTGTGGCAAAGGTGCTTGAGGACCCAAACTGTGTTCCTTTTGCTTGTCACCTTATCCTCAGGGTTTGGCAATATGTAAAACATTATACATATCTATTAACTGCTGATGGAGAAATGAGAGACTATGTCCCATTGTTTTGAAATGTCTTCTTTCATCATCAGTATTTGGCTGCATATCTGGCATCATGTATAAGCTAGTGGACCTTTGGTAGGCTCCCTCTGAGTATATTCAGGAAGGATTAAAGCAGATGGCCTCCATGTCACAAATATATATATATAATTTATATATATATATAAATTATATATATATAAATTTATATATATATATATTAGAGAGAGAGAAACAATTTTATTTATTTTTCCATTTGGCCTTTGTTTTGACACTTAGCTATGTATGTGGTACTTGACTTTCAATCCAGATCCTTGCCCATGCCAGGCAAGCACTCCAACCACTGAGCCACTGCTCCAGCCCCGAGAATCTATAATTTAAAACCTTTTCAAAGATTTGCACTTTAATGGGCACGATGGAGAAACCTGCCTAGTTCCTCCTAGTCTCAGGAGCAGCACCCATCTGATAAGATTTGGGGGTGTATTGAAGGTAAACATTTATAAGGAAGGGCTTCTCCACTGCAGATATGAGCTAGAACACAGGTTTTGTCTGAGACAAAAGTAAAATGAAGGACTCCAAACAACTATGGAAAAATAATTTTTTATCATATTAGGCTCAGAAATTACATCATCAAAGTGTGGAAGGAATTCTCTTGAGGCCCTTAAACTCCCAGGGAACCATTTTAGCGTCAGAGGCACAGAGAGACCTGAACTTAATTGGTTCCTCTTTCGACTCCTCTGGGACTCTTCCTGCCTTTCACCACATACATGGAGGTAATGACACTTGCCGCCTTGCATTCATTAGTATAATAGCTTTAATGATTTGATTTGCTCCAATAAAAGGTGTTATATAAATGCAAATGATCTCCAAGAATGATAATTAACAGTCTTCAGCTGCAAACCTCTCACACCTAACGTCCATATGTTAGAGAATGAGAAATGAAGAAGTATTGCTTAAGAGAACTGTCCCCTCTTTGTGCTAAATATGGCCAGAGGCCTTGGTAAAAAGCTTTGCTTTTCTCTGCTTCCAAGTACCTGAGGATTTTTGCTGACTGAGGGAAATACTGATATAATTCATTTTTCAAAAGTGTTAAATGTGAGGGTGGCAAGATGTTACGTTAAAGAACGAGGGAGGAGGGAGGGGGCAGCGGGAACCAGGAAATCTGTTTCCATGTGGGAAAATTCCAAGTCCCCAAACCTTAAGTGTGTTTAACAGAGAGAGATTTATCATGATCTGTGCTTTGCCAGCAGTGAACGCAAACAGCTTTAAAGATGAAAAAAGTACCCAAAGCAAGACCCCAGCCTCTCAGGCTAAATGTAACTTATCCCCATATGTATTTTTTTCTACTCTGAGCAGATAATAGACACTCCTTATCAACAACATTGATTATCTCTATGAAACCATCAATTCAATTGAGCAGCAAAAGCTTTAGGTCTTTTGATTTTACCCAGGAAAGAGGGAATTTTTGTTGCTACAGATGAGCTTCATTCATTCTTGAAGTTCATTTGCCCATTCTACTGTTATATTAAAAAACAAAAGCTACATGAGCTAAAATGAAGGATAAAGGAGGTCATGCATTCATTCCTGTAACAGGTTGGCTTCCTTTTTTAAAAAGAATACATTTCATGAGGTTTTATTTTTATAATGTGAGCTAGAATACCACCTCGGTTTTTCCTATTACCTGTATTCTTTTAATAAGTCTTAACACTGAAGAACGTGTGGCAGAATTTTCTCCTGCACATATTGCTCAAATAGAGCAGTAAGTATGGATAAGGAATTTTGCCACAAGCTTAGCTTTCTTACCGTCCTTGGCCTACTAGGGACAGTTATTTTTACATCTTTTGAGAGCTCTCAATAACTTCTTGCAGTGTCACAATGTAATCTCAACCTGAATGCTTGCTGTGTTAGTCAGGTTTTCATTGCTGTGATCAAAATACTTGACAAGAACAACTTAAAGAAGGAAGAATTTTTGTGCTATCAGTTTTGGAGGTTTGGTTCATGGTTGAAAGCCTCTATGGCTTGGTCCTGAGGTGAGACAGAAAGATATGGAATAGGAAACGTGATTAGCTCATGGCAGCAAAGAAGAAAATGAGACAGATGGAAAGGGACCAGGGGCAGATATAGTCCAAACCACACACCCAGGACCTACCTGCCTATACAGACTACACAGTATTCCATCCAAATTAAAATCTAAATAATCGAATCATTCCACTTCCGAAAATTCCTGCATTGCTAAACGTATGATATTTTCAGGGGACATCTCATATCTAAATTAGGGCACTTGCTTTCTCTTTTTAGCTCATCTAGTTTTATAGCTTGATTCTTCATCTACTTTTGTATGACATAGGAGTCTTCCAAAATGAAGACCTGTTGACCCAGGAAAAACTGTCTTTATGCTTAGGTTTGATGAAGAATGGATAACTACGTAGAACTGTTACTGAACAGAAGGACCGAATCTAATAGCATAGACGGGGGAAGCCATCAAGGGCTGTCTTTTCAGATGTTTCTTGGCCTTTCTGTGTAGCATTACTTCCTTCTGAGTACAGAACAGGATTCCTTTGGAAATGAAGGTCATATAACCTGCTACCAGACAGTGGAGGTCAGAGAATTTCTCTGTGGCCACCTCTGATGACAAAAGTAAGGGAAATTAGAGAAATATTTCTACACTCTATGACCCACCAGGGGAAAGTGGAATTTGGGTTTCTATGAATCATTTAGTAGGGAGGAAGATGGCTGGGAGACAAGAGGGCGGGAAAAGGTTACAGAGTGACATTGCTTCTCAGGCTACTTCTGAGGTCTCCCAAACTCATTTAGTGGAAGGTACTCAGAGTGCCAAAAGGATGTACTGTGAGTGTCATTTTCTGAGATCCAACAATAGATAATTTATTGATGCTGCATATTTTGCGATGCTTGGGTTCAGAAAGCAGCACCTCACAAACAGCATTGTGCATGCCGAGTACTTGGAACCAAATGATAACCAAGCTCTTTCCGACTTCTCCCACTCTGCACCTCCAGAAGAGTGGGGGAGGCTGTCTCTAAAGCTCTTTTATCTGGCTAAGGGAAGTTTCTCCAGAGGAAATGCAATTTTCATTAATGTTCTCCCTATAATCTCTTCAAGCAGAGAAAATTAATTCATAGAAAAGGAAATCTCCACATCTCCCATTCTTCTGCGGACAGTTTTCATTTGCTTAAAAAGTGACCTTCGCTCAATACACATTTTCTCTTCTCGCCCTCCCATAGTTTGTGTCACCGTATTCCCACCTGGATACCCAAGTCCCTGTTACTTTTGCTGTTCAATGTGCTATTTAAACTGTAGCCATCAGACCCTTCCTGGACTCTCATATTTTGTGAGGCTTCTGTGCTTACGCTTGTCATAAAGCTTGTTTGTCTTTTTTCCTGTGACTGTCAATTATCAGTTTCATAGACTCAAATTATAAAATGGTCAGCGGGTGGAAGGAAAGTCTCTTTTGCCCCGTAGGGGTTTTCAAGCCCAACATGTCATTAAAATGAGAAGTAAAAAGAAAAGACTCAATTTCTTTGCAGTGTAAGACATTTAATGCTCATTCTGGAGCTTCAAACTCCAATTCAAGGTGAGAAGTTTTGTCAAAGTAGAAAGGCAGACAAGCTCATGAACTGACTTCTAAAGACTCATGCAATTTGTTGTTTTTTTTTTTTATTAAAGAAGAAGAGCATCTGGACATGGTGGCATACCTGTAATCCCAGTGCTTTAGAGTTTGACACAAGAGGATCAAAAATTTGAGGCAAGCCTGGGCAATTTAGTGAGACCCTTAGCAACCTAGTAAGGCCTTTTTCCAAAATAAAAAGAACTGAGGGTGTTAGTTGGTGGCAAAGCACCCCTGGGTTCAACTCCCAGTACTAAATAAATAAATAAAAGCAGAGCATTAGAAATTTGGGTTCAGAATAAATTGTCTATGTCAGAAAACTAGTAATGATTTTTTTTTAAAAAATTTCCATTTGGACGGGAACCGGTGTGAAAAATAGAAGAAATTAGCCTTGCATTTGGCTAATGGTAAATGTTAGGTAGAACTTGACCTAGACATGGTCATTTTGAATCTTATCCTCCATCTTAGAACAAGACCCACTAATCTCTAAACTCCTGACTCACCTATAATACTACACTATCATGCAAAGAAACCCTAAACTCTCCATCATAAGAAAGTACCCTTACCTGATAACTCCCTAGCAATGCCCTAATCTGCTTTTCCCCTTAGTCCCACATATCTACCCCAGTCTGTAATGGGAAGATGAGACCCAGACTTTATTGGGGCACCCCCTCCACAGGCTTCTCCAAATAAACCTGTGTAACTGTTGAGCTGCTGCCACTCTCCTCTCTTTATTTCTTCCACTTGTTTCTTTTCTTACAGTAAACACTAATATAATATTAACATTTAAGTAGGACGGGAGAGGAAAGAATAGCTGATTCTGTACCCTTGTAAGTTCTTTGCGGGACTCTGTGATAAAAGGCAAATTAATAAGAGTAAAACAAGAGAAGTTTATTAACACATAGATTTCATACATACATAGGAGATGCTCAGGGAAATAGTAGCTCAAAGAGGTGCCTTGAAATTCAGGAATCAAAACCAGAAGGATATGGGATAGTTCAGTTATGGGTGTGTGTGTGACCAGGAAATGTATGGTAAATGCAGGTAAGTTTTGCTATGCAGATTTAAGACAGTGACTTCTTCATTGATAAGGGTATCTTGTCCTTTCCCTGGTACAAATGAATATTTCCTGTATAAATGTAACTTTTCTTTAAAAGAAGGTAGCTTCCACTATTTGGGCAGCTTTTCCTGTATCTGCTGCTTCTCAAAATAATCAGCTAAAAATAATCATTTTCCAAAAGAAGCATATTTGGGGAAGCATATTCTGGTCTCCTACAGTCATATTTTGAGGTAGAGTAGTATGATCTACAGAAGCAATGTTTTCAAAGGACATTTTAAAGCAATTTAACTCTAATTTGTCAGATTAGTTATTTGAATCCTTAGCAAGTTTTCAAATTCTGTAAATTTGCTTCTGTTTCCTTCTGTTTCCATTTGTCTTTTAACCATAATCTCGCTGATCAATCCTCAACTGGTTCACTTCTCCCCGCTTCTGCCCTCTGCTTCCTCACACTCTTAAAATTATTTACCCTGTAAGGTGAATTCAGTTAGATGTTAGAAGTAAATAATTCCTCTACCAGCCATTCTAAAAAATACACCTGAAAGAGAAAAAAATTGTATTCAAGTGATAATGTGCTATAAGTGATAGGACAGTTGCTTAAGAGCTTTGCCCATTCTAAGCAGTGGAATCTTGACTTCAATGGTAAATTAAGATCTCCCCAATACAGTGATGTACGTATAATAGAAAGAGAAAATAAATTCATCTTGTTAGCTAACTCAGATTGATACTGGCTGCCTCGGATTTTGTGTAATAAGAAGGTGTATAAAGCACAGTCAAGGCATAGTAGGAAAGAACAGGAAATCCATTGGCGATCTCTTCTGTACATGAGAAACTTGGGAATGGTGGTACTAGTTACGGTTTAGATCTGGAATGTCCCCCAAAGTCTCATGTTGTCACAAGTAGGGCTTTGGGGAAGTGACTATATCATGGGCACTCTGACCTCATCCATGGACTAATCCATTGATGGTGGGATGAACTACTGAGAGGTGGAACCTAGGTGAAGGAAGCAGATCACAGGGGGCCCTGCCCTGGAAGGGTTTGTAAAGTCAAAGCAAATAAAGGAAATAAAGAGAGAGGAGAGTGTCGGTGGTCAACAGTAACACAGGTTTATTAGGAAAAAAATCTGTGGAGAGGATCCAGAATCTGGAATCCCTTCATCTTCCACTTACAAACTGGGGTAAATGTAGAGGGTTAAGGGAAAAGGGTCAGGGTGTTGCTAGGGAGTTGTCAGGGAAGGGACCTTTCTTATAATGATAGAGTGCTTAGTTTCTTTGTATTATGATGGAGTATTGTAGGTGGGTCAGGGGTTTAAGGATAGGTGGTTCTTGTTCTAACATTGAAGGTAAGATCCAAAATAGCATTGCCTAGATCAAGTTCTGTGACAGGGTTCTCTTCTCTCTACCTGCTTTCTCTCACTCTCTCTCTCTCTCTGCTTCCCAACTGAGCAGTTTTCGTGTATTATGTCCTTCCACCCAAATGGTGTGCCTCTCTCAAGCTCTGAACAATGTTGCTGGCCAGCCATGAACTGAGACCTCTGTACCCATAAGCCAAAATATTGTATTCATCCTTAGCATTGTTCTTGTCATGTATTTTGAGCCCAACAACAAAAGCTGACAAAAACATAAGGACCTAGAAGCTTTCTTTGCTAAAAACACTATCTTTTCACTCAGGCCTGCAAATACAATGGGGAACTAAAAGCAGAATGAAGCTTAACATCTCTGACTCCATTTTGCTTCCTCGATTTTCTCTGAGTCACCTTGTATTCCAAGTACAACAGGTCTGATTGGTAAACATCTCCTAAAGAATAGAAATTAAACTTCTTGGCCCCCAGCAACAATGGCTTTCTTAGCACTGCCAACACAGCTCAGCCTGACCAATCCTGAGGGAATGGTCAACCGGAATAGTTTGACCAAGACTGCTTTAATGAGCACACATCTAGGTCCCCTAGTCTTTACAATCTGGGAGCTCACATCCACACCCCTGAAGACAGGTCTAAAACATTGACCTCCAGGGTATCTCTGCTGATTAAAGTTCTTTTCTTGATTTTCACCATTACTTTTTCCATTTTAGTGTTTGGAGTGAGTATCTGGACCTGATTTTTTGGGACCTCCAGCATTGGGTTTCTGGTCTAGGACTCTGATAGCATTAGGGATCAATATTTGCAATCTTGACATATTAAATTATAACAAAAGTAAATTTCCTTTGCAGCAGGTGAAACTATTAGATAAAATAATGCTTATGAAGTACTTATTATAATGGCTTTTTTTCATAATGGCTCATAACCCTGTTCATTTCAGTTATCCATTGATTCTGAGATTTTGAGTCAATATATCCAAAGTTTTTTAAAACAATGTAGTAGCAGCCAGGCATGGTGGTGCATGCATGTAATCTCAGTGGCTCAGCAGATGGAGGCAGGAGGATGACAAGTTCAAGGCCAGCCCCAGCAACTTAGACCCTGTCTCAAAAAATAAATAAATAAATAAATACAAATACAAATAAAAATAAAGAAATAAAATGGGTTGGGGATGTGGCTCAGAAGTAAGGCACCTGGTATACAATCCTGCATTTAGCAAAAAGAAAAGTAAAATAAAGAAAAGAAAAACCACCGCAGTAACTACTAGACAATGCTGATTTTCCACTAGATTTGAGACCTATGCTTTTACTCACAGTAGACAACCAGTGTGTTTTGCTGTTATTGGTAACATGGAAAAGCACTTCCCAAATATTCTACAAGGAACACCAGAACATGAAATAATTTATAAAAAATGCAAATGTTTATTATGTATGTGTGGCAAATGTTTCTTGATCTATTCTCCTCTGCTAGATTAAGTGACACATTTGCTTACTGAAGTTAAATTCTTCAGTAAAAAACTTCTTCCATGTTTTACATTTGTTTCTTTTTGGTGAATTTAAAGCTCTATTCCTTAACACCATTGGCATATTTTGCAAGTATAATTTGGAAGAATATATCCTGAGTAAAGTTTGTAAAGTTTTAACTTATACAAGAATACATAAAACAAATTATACATAACATAGAGTTATATTACATATAACTTCCTATTTTGTGACACAAAGTAATGGTTTCTCTTTTCCAGATCCCAGATCATCAACTTCAGCAGCACATGACATTGCTGGCTATGACCTCCATACCTGTGAGGGAAGCAGACACAGAGTACAGGTTCAAAGAGGTGTGGTCAGAAGGTCACACCAAAATGTGAGGGCCCCAGTCTCTTTCTGCTTGCTTTTACTGAGGGTCACAAAAGGGGAAGTTTACTAGCAGTTTAAGATAAGGAGGGTCATCATGGGACTTCAAAATGAAAGTAACTAAGTAACTAACCTAAAGTAATATTTAGGAAGCAGTGTATTCAGGAATTCATTTCTGTCCCCAGCAAGGACGTTGGCCCTGGCAAGACTCCCTGCTTTCAGCAAATCAGTCCCCATCAGGGTGTTCCCTGAGCCTAGGGACATGTTAATTCACTGCTGGTGCATCTGTCCTTCACATGACATGAGGCAATCATTTTCTGCAATGAAAAGAAGAAGGAAGGAGGACAGAAGAGGGGGAGATGAAGAAAAAGGAGAATGAGAAGAAAAAAGAAGGAGGAGGAGGTGAAAGAGAAGGATCCCTAAACCCCTGGTACCTCACAATGTGGCTATATTTGAAGAAAGGGCCTTTAAAGAACTGATTAAGTTAAAACAAGCATTTAGGATGGGCTTTAATCCAACCAGATAGGTGTCCTTAAACGAAGAGGTAGCGTGGACACATGGGGCGACACCAAGGCAGCTGGCAGAGAGACAAGACCCAGTGGGGACACAATGAGGAGTCCACCACCTACAAGCCAAGGAGAAAAGCCTCAGGAGAAAAAAGAAAAAGAAAGAAAGAAAGAAAGAAAGAAAGAAAGAAAGAAAGAAAGAAAGAAAGAAAGAAGAAAGAAAGAAATCAAGCTTGTCGACCCCAGGGCCTATGTGAATCATCTCACATCTAATTTCCAGATTGACTATTATTGTCTGATTCCCCGAACAGTGATGTGAGGGATTTCTCCCTGTTTTATCCATTGATATGTCACCAACATCTAGAACAATGCCTGACATATACTAATTGCTAGGGCTTGGATGTGGTTTACCTCCAAGGGTTTACCTGTTGCAGGTTAATCCTCAGTGTGTCAGATTTGGGGAAGTAGAGCCTTCAAGAAGTGGGTCTAGTGTGAAGTCCTTGGGCTGGTTAGGGACATACCTTCAGAGCGTGCTGTGGACCCCAGTATCTGTCTGGCTCCCTCTTTCAGGATGAAATCCCTCTCACATGTGCTCCCTCTATGATATAATGCAACAAAGAGGGCCCTCACTAGAGCTACACTGATGCCAACACTATGTCCTTGAACCTACAGAACTGTGAGCTAAATAAGCTAAGTTAGCCTGCCTCAATCATTTCATTATAGCAATTAAAAATTGACTAATACACTAAGTAGGTTCAATAAAGACTTTTTGAATGAATAAATTGGATAAAATCAATGTGTTTAGGAAAACTCTCTCTTGTCTGATGTAGAATCCTTCTTTCCTCACCAAGTTCTTTCCTAATGCACTCCTGCCCTGCACTGTTTAGAAGCATAGGAGGTTTATTTCAATAATATTCTCTCAGGTTTTAGGCTAGTTTAAGGGTCAACAGCATGAACTCAAGACCTTCTCTGAGCATGATACTGTGGGTATATTCTTTAACCTGCCTGCCTGTTGTCACAAATTTGAATAAAAAATAAAACCCTAATTATTTTTTCTCCCCCTAGGGAGAGTAGAATAATGCATGCAAGGTTCTTAACACAGTGCCTCTTACTCTGCAAACACTCAGTGTAATCTTCCATCATTAATATGAGCAGGATTTCTATAGAAGAGCTCTACAAGTTCTGTAATTATAGCAATCTTGACATCTTTATTTTTACCAACTGCTTGTTCTAAAGTCTGCACAATGGAGCTACTCAAAAAAGCCCCCCTACCCCAGTAACATAGGAAAAGCATTCTAACTAGCTACAAAGGAGTAAGGAGACTTCAGAGACCCAAGAGTTAACAAGACTTTCTGGATGGAAAACCACCTCTGTTCAAGGTTTCACATAATGTCCAAAGTATCTCTTGTAATATTGTATAAAAAGAAGAAAGACAATCTGGCATCATCTTCAAATTTAAGAGACATGAGTCAACAAAATCTTGTTTGGAGGAAAATCCTTTCTTGGATGTTCAGTAAACAGCTACATAATCAGGACAACTTACATAGGAATTGTGATAGCATCTATATTTTTATTCAATTGAGAAAGAGGAACGGTGTAGTTAGGAAGGGGGCTATTGGAAGTTTATACTATGAAAAGGACTTTAAAGAAATCTTTATATGCAGCATTTCCTCCTGTTTGCAGCATGAAGCAAAGGGGTCAGTTCACAAGGCTATGGCCAGTGAGCTTGAAGTATTCTAAGGGAACAGGTTTCAACTTTGAACACACAGACAATGAAACCCAAACACAAGTTGTTAATACATGTGGGAAGCCAACATTTAGCAGAGGACTTTAAAGGGAGCAAACCTTCTTAGTGACACTGACAATAACTAAGCTGTTGAAAATGGGTATTATGTATTAGAATGAGCAAAGGCTGGACATTTTGTAAATTTTAAGTCAAACAGACAAACACGCCTTAAGGCAGGGCCCAGTTAGAATAACAAATGGTTCAGTGCAGGTAGAACATAATGTGGGTGCGAGGTTTCTAATGTATTTTGTTGACAAGGAAAGATTTGATTTCTGCAGAGTTACTGGCATTGGTATGTGGTGTAGTATAAAACATACAAGATGGGCTTTGAGTTCAGGCCAACTAGGTTCAGGCTCTAGATTTCTGACTTTCTGGCTAGTGCAGTTAGTTAGCCTCCTTGAACCTAAATTCTATCTTACATAATGGAGGATAATACCACCTTCCTCGCAAGGTAGTTGTAAAGATGAAATTAAATTATTTATAGAAAGTATTTAGCACCTGACATATTGTCATTGTTTGCAAGAGTTAATGATGGTCTTGATGTTGTCAATAACTGTGATTGTAAAGGACTTGGAAGAGGAAGAGTTTTTTGCTTCAGCAAATGAAAAAAGGAATGCAAATTCAGGTAAATAAATACATCTCAGTCCCTAGATTATACTGAAGGAAAAGGAGACGATCATAGTCTCAAAGGTCTGACTCCAAGGCACCCAAGAAACAGATCTGACCACTGTCACCAAAAACCAAATGGAAAAGGTAATGGTGGAAAGCAGGAAAGGAAACTTTAATCAAGATGTTATATTGAGAAGGCAAAGTGAAAGCCAGCATCTAAGCCCCGTCTTTGGGGTATTAACAGGAGTTTTAAGCTTAAACAGGGAAAAAAGTGGGGAGGTGTGAGAGGTATGCATAACTAAGCAATTTTGATCAAAATGAGATCAGGTTGATCATTCTCTTGGTTCTGGCTCTGTGAGGTAGATCCAGAGAAGTCTTGAGGGGGCTCTGTGGGATGCAGGATGCTCACTGATTAGACCTATTACCCTAGAAGGAACAGTTTAGCTCCTGCTTGGGGAATGGGGCCAGTCTCATCATGGGGTGATTTTTTGGAAGGTATAGGATGCCTAAAGAATTCCAAGTACCATTTCAGGGGTTTGAAACAGGATGCTGCAAATCTCCCTGCAAACCTGGTTAGGCAGATTTAAGGCTAATAAGCCATGTATTACTAGTTTTTAGATGAATACTCCTTAAATGACTAATACACCTACAAGGTAGAGCTGATCAGATCACAAAGTTTGAGGTAATAAAGGAAGCAGATGCCAAACAAAAGCAGAGATGTCATCATTTATACTGCTTTCAGTTACCCGGTGGCACATACAGGCCTCAGAGCCAGTGCTTTTAGCTAAAGCACCTTCTGTTATAGCACTAGCAAGCTTGTGCCATAGTATTGGACCTTGCGTAATTGAAGGGAGAACCAGAGCTTCAAAGAGGAAGAAATGTAATCAACTTTCTGCCTATGTACTTTAGACCTAGTTCCCTTGAGCATGCTTTGCTCTCATCAGCTGGCCAGCTAATGCCAGTAGATAGTGATAAACTCAGTGAACTCTGACAAGCCCAGCTCTGGAGCTTTGTGCTACTTCTTTCACTGTAGTAAGCCCAGGAACAGAGAAATGGTCTTGATCAATGATAGAAAAATATATGCATACTTTTAAAAAATCTTTTAGGGCCTTAAGAGAAGGTGTTTGTTTTACAGGGGTGTTCCACAGCTCAGTGAAGCTGGTCAGGTTTTATTCTAGAAAGGATATGCTAATGAGTCAGAGCAACATTCCTTCTGTTGTTTGTTCAAGATTTCACCAAGCCACCCTGCAACATGATGCCCACCATGGAAACGCTACTTTAGATCATCATTTTTTCTGAATTGTTTATAAGAATCACTTTTAACATTGTTGAAATATTTTATCTATGCTATTAACATTCACATCGATAAAATATTTTCCTGCTGATCCCCTCAAGCTCTAAAGCAAGGATTTTTTTTCCATAATATGCTTCCACTCCTGAGATGATTACATTTTATGCTGGCTCATGGCATAAACTTTCAAAACCACTGGCTGAGTTGTCATTGTAGTGCAGCTGATTCTTTGTATGATATACAGTGTCTGAGATGTCTTTGTTCTTCTGGCTTCCCACTATTTATCAGATTACAGATAAGAATAAAAGCAAAGTCTATAACATTCAGAGCAACACCAGGGTCTCTAATGATATCAGGGGTTACCTTCTCTTTAAGAGAGCATTTGTTATTTTAAAACCGTCAGATCATCCAAATATGTCATGCTGGGCAAGTCACCTGAAATACAGACTGGTGCTTTGGAAAGATTTCTTTCTGATCTGGGAGTTCATCTAATTTTTGACTGCAGGGAATCTACATCTTGAGAAAATTAGATGTCTGGAACTATCCTTAATCTCAGTGGATGGGTTTTCCCCCCTTTGGAGTGCTGGCCAATTGCAAGGAAAAACACAACTTTCCTTACAATGCAGGAAAAGAAAACTGTTATATTTTATTTTTTTAATTCAAAGGCAAGCATTTAAAGGTGACCTATTACTTTGAAGAAAAATCATCATACTTCCCCATTCCTCTAAAAAAATTTTTTTAGCTCTTTTGCTTTCTTTTCTTTTGAAAAGAAAAAAATCGACACATTGAGACATTGTTTGGAAAGCACATAGGATACTGAGAATGGTATCCAGGCTGGATATTCAGCCTCTCAAAAGATTCAGAGCTGTGCCTAGATTAATCAACCAATTTTCCTATTTTGAAAACGTCTCTGAATCTGTTGTGCAAAATAAACAGAATTGGTTTCCTTTCAAAGACATTTTCTAATATCTATGGCCCTACAGTATTAGTCAAGGTGGTGACTTCCCATACACACATGTGAAGTTCTACATAAATGGGGACTCTGCCTCCCTTCCCCCTCTCCCCTCTGCTCCTTGGTGCTATTGTCAGGTAGGTATGACTGAGTTAAGTTCTCCAGATTTGAAATATCTTTACTGAATCAGAGCTGTGGGCTTTTAATCCTAGTGTACTACATGGACAGATCTCACACACTTGGCTCACACAACACCTAGTTGGTAAGGGAAACTGGTATGAGCTCTGACCTCAACAAAGACAGCTCAGGCAAACCATAGCAATTCAGTGGGGATTGGTGTGGGCTGAGATCATCACCCAGAGAAGACAGTCTAATTCAGATTACCAAGGCCCATTGCTTAAAATAAAGGTCATTAGGCTGAAAAGCATTCTTCTTGGCAGTAAATTTGAGTTATTATTCTGCCCCTTTGAGTGATCTCATCTCCTCAGACAGAGTCAGCCCCATTGCACTGGGCTTAGGGGAACTAGCCCCCGCCAGGAGCTAATCCATTTGGCCCACAGTACTGATAGGGAAGGTCATTCATCACAAAGGAATCACAGATGATGGTAGAAAGCAATCTGCTTTCTTAAAAGCAGACCTGGAGGGTGCTTAACCCCAGCAATGTACTGGTCTGATTAGTCACAGTGGGAGAGATGCCCAGCTAATCCTCTGATCAATCTCACATACAGAGCAAAGATCCCATGGCTGGAATTGCCATAACTTCTACATTATTAGCAAGAGTTGCCCAGGTTAGTAGGCACATGGGCTCTGAGAGGTAACTGTAGGTAGGAGAGTGGGGCCCCAGTATGTGAATATTTCAGAATATCTGCTCTAGCAGAGGAGAGAGAAGAACATAAGATCAAGTGAACCTGGGGAACATCATCTCCTGTAAGAGACTTTTCTCAGCTCTCCTGTTCTGCCCTGTGTTGCTTTTGTAAGAGGCAGCTGTTTCCTGAATGCTTAACTGTGTACCAGGCACAACCTACATAAATGTAAAGTCCATTCTGTCAGATTATAACCTTCTTGTTTTACAGATGAAGACAATGAGGCAGAAGAGATTAAGTAACTTGCTCCAATTCATACAGCTAGTGAGGGAGGGAAAGAAAGTCAGGCAGTCAATGTAGGTGGAATGATAAAGGTCGATCAGAAGGAAATTGGTTGATGGTTGTTTCTTTCTTTTTCTTTTTCTAAAGAGAGAGGGACAGTGAGAGACAGAGAGAAATAATCAATTTTAATTTCATTTTTTTATGTGACTTTTGTTGCTCCAATGCTTCGTTGTGTATGTGGTGCTGTGGTTTGAACTCATGTCCTTGTCCATGCCAGGCAAGCAACACAAGCCCCACAAGCACTGGGCCACTGCTCCAGCCCCAGATGGTTGTTTTCTTCAAGGGAACATAGTGCCCACTGTTCCAAATAAACAAATATGTGTATCAGTTTGACATCCCCTTTTCTAACAAAGGTGGCTCAGATGCAGATATCTGCTAACAAAAGTGCTTCTTGTACAATTAGGCTGCCTCACCAAGACTTATGGGGTGGGTGAGGTTAGGAGGGTGTGCTCTATCTCATAGATAGCAAGGTCAGACACACTGTGATTCAGAGTCTGTGTTCAAGGTCATAGGCATTAACTTATGAGTATGCATCCACTGACCTCACCTGTGGGCAAGGTGCCTTCTTTGTTTGAACTGTATCTAGAAAGGTCCTATGAAAAGTGGTAAAGCAGGAGGGGTCCACTGGATGGGATAAAAGGACAAACCCCATGTGAATGTGTGGGCCGTCTGCTCCAAGGCTCCTTTCTCCCCCTGGGCAGAAGTTTGCCCTCTCTGTTCTTTTCTTAGATTAAGCCTGTTTACTCTCACTGCTTACTTAACTTTCCTAAATAAAATTGATTACTTTGCTTGCCTCAGCATTTTGTGATGTTCACGAACCCCGCACCAATATCAGAAGATCGGTATCTCTAATGCATACAGAAGATTCAAACCCAGGAGCATCTGATTCTTGTGTTTTTAATGGAAAAACTCATTGGCCTCATTTCCTCTCTGCCTTTTGCCATTCTTAGGTTTGATTATTATCCTAGAGTGGGGATTCTTCCTGGAGCTTTCTCACTAAAGGGCTTTTCTGGAAAAGTGAGTCCTTAGGACAGGAGCATGCATTGGGGACTGGTGCTAATTGCTTGACCACAGGTTTCAGTGCAAAGTGGCAATAGTGGTGACCTCTGTAGACATGGGGTTGAAACAAAGTAACTTGATCAAGTAAGTACCATCAATTCCATGGCATTCACTGTGCTCAAATTATTCCTAATATTTCTGAGGTGGATTCACTGTTTCACTATTAGAATATTGAATACTTTAGTACATCTTGAATTATTGATGTTTAATCAAATGCATATTCCCAGCTATATGATCTCCATTCCCAGGTTAATATATAGATGCCATATATCTGTATCATGCTATTCCTAAAAGAAAATAAAGGATTGCTGGTTCCAAAGCTTCAAATCAACAATGAGAGAGGTCTAAAGAGGAGGAGTTGAAGACATTATACTAGCTGAGAGCAAATGGCATTTGTGAAGTCTGTCTCCAGCCACCAATCCCAAGACTATGGTCTCTTCTCTGGTACCATCATTTTGAGACTGCTAAGGGATAAATTCAAAGACCAGAAAAAGCAAAACCTCAGGGATTTTGCATTTAATAAACTCTGGTTGGTTTTACATGGTTAGTAGCTCTCTGTGGTTTACCAAGAGCAAAGACATTGATGGAGAGGTGGACTTAAAGAAATTTAAGCTATGCTTAACAAATGAATCACAGTTGATCAAGGGAGAAAGGGGAATATGTAAGATAGGTGTAATGTCTCACGTAGATGTTTACAAAAAGTGAATTATGGGTTAGAGATTCAGTGTAAAGGGAAAGCAGATGGTCTTACATTGTATTCCAACCACAATATTAGCTCATAGTTATAAGTACAATTTTCAGAGATCCTGTGGAAAAAAATCTATATTTATGTGTCTATATAATTTTTCCCCTCAATATTGTCTGGCTTTGAAATACACCTTTATTATCTTATGGCTACATTGTCTAAATTATCTTTTTGTTCTTTTATCTCCTTATAGATTTAAAAACACTGTTACTAATAATAAATTTTATTATTTTAATATAAGGAGTAAAATATTTCATATGTGTCACTCAAGGAAGAGTCCAACACATGGAAGAGTCAGTAAATAATACTGTATCAAAAATTCTTGATTATCTACCCACTCTTCCTTCTCCCCTTCTTTACTGACAAAATTCTGCTGAGTTGAGGCACAGTGTGCTCTGATAAATGCTCACTTTTCAGTCTTACTTGGACTAGGGGTAATGGCATGGGGTAGTTCTGGTCAATTTGTTGTACGTAGAAGACTTTTGGAAGCTTCTATAAAAGGAGGCACTTGCCTATTAAAAGAGAATCCTTCTGCTTGACATCATCACTTCCACACGCTTTATTCCCTGAGTGTATATCTAATGTCAGGAACTAAAGCCTCCATTTGTCACCAAAGCAACAAACAAAAAGAAGTTTCAAGAAATTTGCAAAAATGTCAGTCTAAACAAAATCAACCTTCTAAAACAACACTATCAGGCACCTGGCTCTAGGCTTCTTTTATGAAAGAAAAAGATCCCTTATTTTAAAATTTTCACCATTGACTGTGTCAGAGGCCTTATGTTAATTGCAGCTGAAAGCATCCCTAATAGTATTATCTATCATTAGTTTTTTTAAAAATGCATAGTCAGGCATTAATTTTTATAAAAATCTAATAGGCGGCTGGAGAAGTGGCTCAGTGGTACAGCGCTTGCCTGGCATGTGCAAGAACCCAGGTTTGATCCCCAGCACCACATACACAACTAAGTAGAGAGGAAAAAAGAGATTAAAAATAAATTAACTGTCTCTTTCTCTCTTTCACTCTCTCACATTCTTAAAAACATTCCAGTAAGATAGATATTATTAATCCCATTTTTATTTCAAACTTGAAGGAATCTGGGACTTAATAATAAAAAGTAATATTTTAATATTAAAAATAATAGTAGCAATGATAACATAAGTAGTGAATTGTGATGAAATAATAACGTAACAAAAGCTGACAATTTGTATGTGCCACTCAAATACATTTGTTTAATCTTAGTGATAGCTCTTTGCAAGAGGTACTGTTATAGTCTTCATTTAGCAGACAAGGATATTGAGGCTTTGAAAGGTTAAGAAACTTACCTCAAGTTTCTGAATTAAGATTCAGAGCCACATCTTTTCCACCACTAAGCCCAAGTACCTCACTTACTTAGTCTTACCTGACTTCCTGTAGATCAAAATGCTTTCTCTCTTGTCTAGGTTTTTGTTCCTGTGGCTGGAACAGTTTTCTCTCCACTATCATTTCCTGGCTACATCTCACTTGTGTCTTCATATCTCAGCTTAAATGCATCTTCTTGGAATCCTTCCCTGACATCTGCTCCCCTCTCTGTGACTCATTGCCTCTTTCATTGTGCATAGTCCACTCTCCATGTTTCTTTTGTCTTCTTAGCAGAACCATCAGGGTATATCATCTTCCTGATCTCTGAATCCCTTCCTTGTCCACTATCATGCTCTCATTTTTTGCCTATAGCAGACATTCAATCAAAAGATATCAGAGTTGATTGACTCCAGTTTGATGCATGGGGAAGCTGGATCAGAGTGAGTTTGGGTAGAGGGAATTGATAAGCTCCATTCTGGGCACCTCACAAGACCTGAGTGCGGGTTGGTTCAGCTCCTTCCAGAGAAGTCATGCTAGCTGTTTTAGCATCTACTGATCTACTGCAATCAGCCCTAGAGGACTACTTCATCCATGCCAAAAAAGAAAAAAAAAAAAGAAAGAAAGAAAGAAAGAAAAGAAAGTGCTCTGAAAAGGTAGCAATGCGTGTTTCTGGAAGGCAAGCCTAGACATGTGGTGGGAGTGAAAGAAATGTAGAATTACAAAAAAGAATCCCTCCCACGGATGTCTAAAAATGATGTTCCTAGCAGCTTTAGGTATCACAGTTGTGCGGGCAGAAAAGTATTTGATTAACTCACTGGCATTATCTCTGAGGTGTGGGTGTCTTGGAAATCTGCATGCACATTATTCCCTGAAGTTAAGCTACTGGGCATTGTGCACCACATGCGACATGGATGCCCTTCAGCTCACTCTCTCCATGGCCAAAGTCTTACACATACAAAATTATTCCTCCTGAGGTTAAGATAGCTGTGTTGAGGCCATTTTGTGCCTGGTGCTTAAAAACAAGATAATGAGATTTAAAGATAACTTGAAATAAAATTTCTGAATGTACCAGCATGAGGAACACACCCTACCTCCCCCGCTTCATTCTCTGTAATACCCTGCTTCTCCTGAAGGTTTTTAGATAGCTTTTCCTCCTGTGGTGAATCAAACTCGGTTCATTTAGGGGCAGGGTTAGTTACATTGTGATATGGAAGCTTTCAAGGGCCACCTTATGGATCTCTAGAAACAATGAGATGAGGATATGGTTTATCCAGATCCTCTCCATTCTCTCCCTTTCTGCCTCTGGATCAGAAACACTCTTTAACTGAATAATTCCTATTGTTAAACAAAAAGGCTTTCATCCCAGATTTAAGAAGGAGAAAATCGGGTAACAGGAAATCTTAGTTTCCAAATGTGGCATGCTGTTCCTATCGTCTTGAGTCCATTGATTTATCATTGAAACCATTTCTCTGATTTTACACTAATGCTAAAAGACATTTTTAGATCACAGAAATACCCAATAGGTTTATTTCTTTGTCACATTTCAGTCAACTGGTAGTGGGTGCAAGGCTTAACCAATCGGAAGCTGTGTATTTGTTAGTAGATACTCTCTCCAGCAGGGATTTGCAACCTTCTCTTCTACAGGGCCAGATAAAAATTATTTTATGCTTTGTAAGCTCTATGATCTCTGTTGCAACTGTTCAGTTCTGTTGTTTTAATACAAAAGTAGCAAAGGCAATGCATACATGAGTGAGTGTGGCCATGTCCCAAAATGACTTTCTTTATAAAGCCAAACTGCAGGATGGGTCACAGGTGGGACATAGCTTGCTGACTTCTGGAATGAGCAACATCTTCAGTAGAAAGGTGAGGGACTGGAGAAAACAAATGTCATACATTTCCCATGCCCATAGGGAGATTTACTACATTCAAACCTTTTCATTTTTGGTCTCATTGGTTCTTCCCAACAAACGAGAGGAAGTGCCATAGCCAGTATATTTAGGATAGCAATGCATTCTGGTTATGACAGCACACTTTGGAGAGAGAAAATAGGGTTGTGGTCCGGTTTTGTCATTTATGAGCTGTATGAATTGGGTGGACTATTACCCTCCTAATGCCTCATTCACCTAATCTGATAAATGCAGCTTCTGGTATCTGCCTTGAGCACAAAGGACTATTTTGTGGATACTTGGAAAAAATGCAGTTATTATTAACTTCCCTCTCTTTAAACTGGAACTAATCTCATATGCTTACATCAATAAGGTAGCATAAGTAAAACTCATAGCAGAGTGCTTAGTGCACAATGTTTAATGAATAGCTAATATTCATATTACCGTTTTATAAGTAAGCAAATTTTAAAATAAATAATACTTACAAATATTTTCATTGAATAACATCAGAAATGGGGCTGAAGCCTAATCCTTTGTATATCAGAGATTATTCTCTGTCCATAAAATTAGCAACTCTACGTTATTTTTGAAAAAGGTTCAAAGTGAAACAGACTGAAATATTTTCTATTAGAAATTGTGGTAGTGTGTAGACTTTCTGTTCATTCCATTTGCTAATTTATTTATTTGTTTTTAAATACATACCTTGATTTCAGACATATTTTCTTTATAGGTTCATCAGGAGGCAGCCTGGCCCTGGGAGTACAGCTCAGGCTTTAGAGTGTTGGAAAAAAGAGATTTTACATTGTCTACTCTACTGGAAGTGTTTCATCCTTCAGAAGATAGAACCCATGGTTCTCAATGTCCTTGTTTTATCCCCTGTTGATTCCATCATCGCAGCCCCAGCTAAGTGGGGAAATGGTAGATACTTAAACTGAAGCCAAGGACCAGTTGTGTATCTCAGAAAGGTGATCAGGGCCAATTGGAATTGGAATCTGTTTGTCTTGTTCTCGTTATCACTTTCACTCTTGCTCCCACTGTGGAGATTTACTAACGGATCCAGAAGAGAGTTGCCCATTTGCAATGTATACAGATGTTCAAAAGTAAAGTAGAGTTAGGTTATGGGCCACATGAAGGTAAACAGGGTCATTAGAGATGCAGGATGATTTACACAGGCAGAGAGGAGGAGTACCATTCCTGGTTCAGTCCCAGATGGGTAAGCTGTACTAAATTCCTATTCTGGGATTTGCATGAGAACCTGCTGTACAGACTTGTAAGGTGGCCTTTGTGAGCCTTGGTGCCCTGCAAACGAGCTCTGGCTGAAAGTGGGATGAAACAGAAGCAATGTCAGTGGGACAGACATGTGAAAATTGTCTGTCTTTGTTGTATCACACGCAGAGATGAGAAGAAAAGGGACACTCATATTGTCTTGTCTTGTTCTAAATATTAGCTTAAAAGCACAAGTCACTCATCTGGAGGCTGGAACTAGACCCTGGCCATTGAGAAAGGAGGTCTATTATCATGTTTTAAATCCGGATAAGGTGTAATGTTACACAACCTAATACATTTTTAGAGATGTTTTGGGAAGGGAAGGGGAGGGATAAAGGTGAGTAATTGCAGGGCACTTTTGGGGATAAATCTAATCTTCAGAATCTATATACATACTATATTATTTCGTTAAAAGATTATGTAATTGTTCAACAAATAAATTTATGAATAAAAAAAGTAAAAAAAAAAAAAAAAAAGCACAATCCCAAGCCTTCGTAAACATGATTACATGTTGAGGGCTAATGTAGCCAGCAACAGCTCCTGAGAAAGCCACATACATCAGTCCTTTGCTCTTCCTCTCAAGTAGTGCTTCTGATGTTTTTCTGCCTCATTTCACTTTTATGATTACACTGAATATTATTGCATATTGTGTGTACCTAAATAATAATTAGGTGGGAAGGAATGAGTCTTTCAAATGTTGTTTTAGTTTCTGCTGGGTTTTCAGAAAGCTTACTTGGAGTGTCATGATCAACTCGTAAGGAATATTGAAATTGTCCTGTTTACTCACTCAAGATGATTGGCCCTTCCCCCTTCCTACCTCTAAATCTAATCTCAGCCCCTCTCTTCCTGCTGATCACATCTACAGCCCTCATCACCATTTTTTTTTGTCATGTTGAGATTATAGGAAGGAAAAAAGTAGTAACTTCCTATAAATGGAACAGAGAATTGGCAGTAATTTACGGACTCTCCTAAGGTTTGTTTTTTGTTTTTTTTTTTTTTTTTTTATGCTGCTGCTCAATAGGAAAAGCAAACAAACATTAAAAACTTCCTTCTTCCCAGTACAGGTTGATATTCTATTTAGAGATATAGTCATGATTTGATCACTTGGAAAATAAAAGAAGTAATACATTTATTAGTTGTTTTTGTTTTGTTCTGTTTTGTTTTGTTTTGTTTTGTTTTTAAGGAAAAATAGATTGAAAGGAAGGTCAGGTAGGCAGTTCCAGGAAATTTTTGTTTTGTTTTGAGATGGGGTAGGAGGTCCTAACTTGTTGCCCAAGCTGGTCTGGAAGTCTTGGGCTCCAGTGATCCTTTGCCTTAGCCTTCAAAGCAACAGGGACAGCAGATGTGTGCTATGACATCCAGCTTAGGAAATGTTTAATGGAGGTGTGTAGCACAACTGGATGGTGGCAGTATGAAAGGCAGATGGAACAGGACTGAATTTCTTGTTGCAGATGCTTGTTCCAAACACAATAAGGCCATATCCAAAATAATAAAACAAAATTTGCAAAGGCAGTTCAAGCTCAATATTTATTTAGTATGTGCCGGAGATTATGCAAGTTCCCAGTATTATATCAAGTGAATAAGTAAATAGTGTCCTGAGCATCCTACTCTTGATTCTAGGAGGCAGAGAGGAGGAAGATTGATGATTATGTGCTATGTTGTGTGCTATGTTTTATGATGGAACTTGTGGGAAGGGCTATGAGAATTCAGAGGAAATGGCACTTGGAGAAACATGAAGAGTAGATAGAAATTGAGAAAGAGCAAAAAGGGAAAGGTATTTCAGACAGAAAGCACAGCCTGGGGAAAGAAGGCTTGACTGGAAAGGGAGAGAGATCCTTAAGAGAGCTGCCAGGAAGCTTTTCAGACAGTTGCTTGGTAACCATCTAGCACAGTTGGTGGCTGTAGATGAATCATTGGAATACTTTGGCTGCCCAATCCCTTTCCCTGCATCCACAAGGCAAGGTTGAACATTTTGAGTGGAATCTAATTCTAAGGCAGCAGACGTCAGTGGTTGAGAAACATCTCTCCTTAAGGAACAAGTCTTCTTAAGCCAGAGTGTAATTTTGTGCCTCCAATCCGAAGGATACACAGGCTCCTTGATGCAAGCTTGAGCTGCTGTGATTGACAAGGATGAAACTTGTCTTTGCAGATATTGCTTCATGAGTAATGCTTAGCACTAGAAGAAACAATAAACCTTAAAAACAAGGAGGAAAAGGCCCAAGGGAAGGAATGAGCACGTTCACATATTAAGAAGAAAGAAAGAAAGGCAAACACTTTCATAAGACAGCCATTTCAGCATTGACAGGCAGTGGAGGAAAAAATGCAAGATCCCATGTGCTTTCCGATGATACATCTCCTCCCTCTGTGGACAAAGTGATCAAACATCAAGAGCTGTTCTGGAGATAACCAGCAAAAAAGAACTTACAGTAAGTGTTGTACTTTGCAGCAGTGATTGTGTCTGATTCTAGCCAAAACAGTTTCCTACTCGCCCGCAGAGAGGGGCGGAGATTCTGGCCATGACTCACAAGGGGGTGGCCAGAAGTGGGAAGACCAAAATGGGCATCTCAGGCTGGAGGGTGACTGGTGCACTCTTGCAAGCCTGAGGACTTGTGGGGGCGATCTTCTCCCATCTGCCTCCATTTGCTTTTCAGCTCTTTCTGCCTCTTTCTTTCTCCACCCCCACAAGCACATGCACACATTTGAGAGGAGGCTATTTCCAGCTTGCTTGCAAAGACAGAAATCACACTCAGGCACACACACACAAAAGCTAGGAAAGGATACTGCTGAGAGAATGGATCACATTTTTGCATAGATGAGTTGAGAGGAGGGCCCTTTAGAAGAAAGGAGACATGTAGGTGACATTTGGTTCTTTGCATTTGATTCCCATTTGATTGACTTTTTTTGCTTTAGTCATTAAAAAGTTCCTGAATTTTGGTAATTAGTGGCTTCTGTGACAATTTCTAAAAGAACAACAGAGTGCCTCCATCAAATAGCACTCCTTTCCTATCATCCACTTGAGTGTTTAATGTGTATTTTCCTAACTTCCTGGAAGACCCAGCTAATGCCTGGGATTCTAGTCCTGTGCTATTCTTTTTGATTCATATATTGGGGAGGATGTGAGTCACATTTGATTAAGGGGTTGATACCACCTACTTAAGCAAGATGTGTGTGTGGCCCTGGAGGGATGAAGCAGACAGTCACAGGATGGGGATGGGCAGCCTTCCTTCTACCTTTGATGTTGGGTTCTTCATAGGCTGTAACTATCAGCATCCTGATATTTGGGCTATTGTGTCTGCAGCCAACTCTGTGGAGAAGCAGAGTGTGTGTGTGCTTATTTGAACTGGAATTATGGATCATCATGAATGTCAAACCATTAGATTTATGTAATCTTTATTGACTTTGTAGAAGAGACTGTTTGAATGCCAAATCAGACTGCCAGGCACAAATTATAGTAATAAAAATAATGATTATTTATTATTTGTTTTGTGCTTGGCAGTGTATCCTTTCAATGTCCCATAAATAGATATTTGTAATCTCCACAACAATAATCTCGAGGAGGTTAAATGAGTAAATGTAACCTCAGGTCCACTTATCCCTACACTATTCTGTAGACTTTTCAATAGAATTTTGAAATTGTACTGTGAAATCCATCATCATTTAAAAATATCCCTATGGAAATAAGGCAGTGAGAATATTTTATTCATAAAGTATGACAAAGCCAGAAATTTAGAATGTTTCAATATCTGTACTACTCATTTTAGCATATAATTTTGTATTTTCACAAATTGTTCTGCTTTCTGTATGAAGACCAATCCCTGAGGGCAGTTTGATTTTTCTTAGTTACTGTTGTATATTTTGTTTTGTTTTATAATTTTTCCATTTGCCCTCCTCTGGACCTTAGATAAGGTAAGAAATCCAACTATAGCAAAGACAAGGACTAAGACAAGGTAGCTACTTGTATGTGCTCAACGTGGGTTTCTACAGGTTTACATGTTTCATAAGGATTGCATTTTAAAGATGGCACTCATGATTATTTCTTTTTTCATTTCTGAAAGTGCACAATTTCTTTTATTTTTTATTAGTGCCTTATAGTTGTACTTAATGCTGAGATTTGTTGTCACATATTCCTAGATGCACACAAAGCAGCAACATAATTTGGTCAATATCCGCACTCGCCTGCACCCCTCTGCCTCACTCTGCCCATCCTCCAATCCCTTGCCTCTCTAGTTTTCCACAAAAAAACCCAAGTACAATGTCATAATTCTTATACTTATGAAAACATTTTTATATATATGACTATAGTATATTCAGTTACATACTTATAAATGCTTGGATTGTACCTTCATTTTTTTTCCCCAGTATGGAAATGCCTTCCTAACATAACCCCTAATTTCCTCACCATGTGGAATTCAGAAGGATCGATCTCATTGCAGCTCTAGGCTGGGCCCTGATTATCTTAAATTTGTCAGTGAATTCCATCTCCTTGGCTACAGTTATTGATTTAGGAGCATCACATGACCCAAACAAAACCAATTCAGACATATGGTCTTTGGTTTAAGCTATAAGAAAAATCAATTTCCTCTTTCTATGACTTCAAGAGCCTGGAAAGGCCACAGAAGGAAAGAACTTCATGTATAATGATCCGACACTGAAAATGCAGAGGTATGACATGGGAAAAAGCCCTGTGTTCCAGGAACTTTGAGTCCAAGGATTTCCCCAACATAAGACTGGGAACCAACGATACTGTTATTGTTCAGGCCAGTTTGAGTTTGTTTCTCTGTTCCCCAGAATGTGAATGCCACTTGTTTCTCCAGGGAAGATTTCAGAAAAATAAAAATAAAAAGTCTCATCTTATTACCTAGAGATAGTCAAGAAATACAGGAAGGCCAATAAAACCAGTTGTTTGTTTTCTTTATCATTTAAACAGATTTCTGTTTATTAAATTGTGTTCTCCATGAAGTCAGTGGTATTCATTCAATAGCCAATAGTGGTATTCATTTCATAATATGTATTATGAAAAATACATATTTTTTGGCAGTACTGGGTTTTGAACTCAGGAGTGCTCTACTACTAAGGTACATCCCCAGTTCTTTTTATTTTATTTTTGAGACAGGGTCTCCTGAATTGCTAAGGCTGTTCAGTTTCACAAGCATGATTACAAGTATGTGTCTTCATGCCCAGCTGAAAAATATACTTCTTCTTTTTTATTTTTAAAGATAGGATAGTGTGAAAGAGAAAGAGAGAGAGAGAATCAACTTCTTTTAGTTTTTCATGTAGCTTTGGTTGCTCTGATACTTCGTTGTGAATATGATGCTGGGGTTTGAACTCGCATATTCGCGCATGTCAGGCAAGCGCTGTAACCACTGAACCACTGTGCCAGCCCTGAAAAATATATTTCTTTAAACTGTCTAACAACATCTTTTATAGTGAGATGCTCAAATGTATAAGGCAAATGAGAACTAAGTTCATCCCAGGAAACGGCACGAACTCTTGTGTTTGCTCCAGGACATTTGCTCAGTGAGAGAATATCAGGTAATAACTCAGATGCTTTTTAAAATTCTCTTTTCCCCCAGTACATGATTTGATATCATATAACATAAACCACCATATGTAAGATATGACTCCACGATGTTATCTAACTTTGTCCATACTAAATCACTTTGAGGAAGAAGTCAATATTCTAATTTTCTATGTGTGAAATTGAGACTTTGGGAGATTTAGTTCTTTCTTCAATATTTTAAAGTTTGTAACTAAAGCCGGGATAAATAGACAGGCCTATAAAACATACATGAAAGAGGAGATCAATAAATTGTTTTTGATTGAAAATCTTATTGGACTTTAATTTAATAGGTTATCATTACTGTAAAAAATCATCATTACTCAGGAAACAGATTTAATAATGAGACATTTAGAAGTTTTAGCTTATCCCCTAAGATTTATTTAATTCTTTAAATATTTTTATTAATTTAAAGAGTAAAAAAAACTCAAGTATTAAGAAAATTTTGAGAAGGTATCTGCTAGATTATAAGATTGAAACATGAATTAACATTAACCTTCATAAATATTATCATAAATTTAGAATAAATTGTTATAAAATTCACTATACTCTTGAAACATTAATATCAACCCTAAAAGCTTCTGATATATGGTAGTGTTAAGAGCTGAGTAAGGTATTGAAGAATTATAGATGCATAAACAATATTATCTTGTGTTTATGTAGATGAGAATAGCTATGGTTATTAGACTTTGTGAAATATTTGTGTATATGGCTACATAGTCATATTTTATGTACACAAAATTATATATTGCTTTCATGTGAAGCATTTCTTCTTTTTTCTAAGTTCGAATAATACTTTGGCTTTAGAATCTTGGATACCTCTAAGTGATATTGGTTGGTATGGGGCGGACACAGAAAAGAATGCTCCTCAAGTAGTTCTTTGTACCTGAAAACTGATAATTGCCTATGAAATAAGGAAGCCACACAATGCAATAAGGCAGAAAATAGTTAAAGGCATTAGTATCACCAGTTATAATTACTTACTAAAAGGAAAGAACTAGAAAGAGAATTCAGTTCACCATTAACACAAAAAATAAACTGATTTTTTTCCACCCAGAAATGCTAGAAATTAAATGAGAAGAAGGATACACATCTTAGGCTTCTAAGACCAAACATTTTTACATCATGGATATGCATGATGTTTTGAGTAAAGGAGAGTAATAATGGCAGAAGAGCCCATCTCTCTCATCCCTTGGAGAGCCTCATCCTCAGTAAGGTTCTCACATTCTCTTTATTAGTTGAGTGGAAAGAAGGAGCTGGTGTTTACTGAGGGCTTTTATTGTACTAGTCTTCTTCAGATGGCGAAATTGGTTAATCCTTTAACATCTCTTTGAGACAAATTTCCATTTTGCAGAGACAAACTTTCAGAAATTTGAAAAATTTTACCAAAATAAATTCAACTGTTTTGGAAATCTAAATAACCTGATTCTCAAATCCATAACAGAATCCTCTAAAATCATATATCTGCAATTCTCCTACTTATCAAAAGTGATCCTCACATAAATGTCTACACCTTTCTCCAAATCTGAACTTTCATGATTTGGAGAGATTTCCAATTTGTTTATTTTTTAATTAAAGAAATTAGTGTTCAGTCGCTTTCTTTGAACTCTTCTGCTAGACTGGGAATTTATCCATTTTGCTCCCTAGTGTTGCATGCTTGATAGCCTAATTATTAAGTGGGAATGCATATTTGTGGATTCTGGGCAGAGAGGAAAATGAAAGCATTTTGAGATCACATGGCATCAGACAGATGTGGATCTCCCTACTGGGTCTTGTTACCTTACGCTGTGTGACCTTGAGAGCTTATCTAAACACATTGAGCCTCTATTTTTCTTATATGTAAAATGAGGATAATGATCTTTCATGAGATTATTCTAATAGTTAAAGAGTGCTTATAAAGCATTTTGAATAGCTTTCATTCAATCCTCCATCCTCACCTTCATTCTGTGGTTAAGAATCAAGTAGTCAAAAAAAGGGGGGTTGCTGAAGCAGTGGCTCGGTGGTTAAGGCGCTTGCCTAGCATGCGCAAGTACACGGGTTCAAACCCCAGCACCCACAAACACAACTATGTGTTACAGCAACGAAGGTCATGTGAAAAACTCAATAAAAATTGATTCTGTCTCTGTCTCTGTCTCTCTCTCTGTCCTTCTCTCTTAAAAAAAAAAAAAGAATCAAGAAGTCACTAGACAAATACTCTAATCATCTATATTGTTCCTGCCAACATACGCCATCCTAGTGGAGGGTATTCTGTCATCTTCTAATGATTTCAAAAGTTTATTATCTTCTATTTCTTTTCAGTCTTGACTATGCAACATAACAAATGACTGAGTTTTTAAAAACCTGCATGTCTAGACTTGAATTTTGCTCTTGCCTCATTGACATCCTGGTGCAGAAGGTTAGGGGACCAAAGGAAAAAGTCCAGTTATGTGTACTGTTGAAAGGCTCTGTAGGGATCCTGCTGCATAAACCCGGTTGAGAATTGCAAGTTTGGGCCATATGCTCTAAGAGGGCTACTACAAACCACCCTGGGAAATAGATGAGAAGGCACTAAATTACATGTGTCAGGGATACCAGGTATTCTTGCTGTCAGTGCTGCTTTCTAGGATCACCTTAGGTCAGAACCCTTGTTTATGGAGCTCAGTAATCAATGTGTAACACATTTCTCAGGTGATGCCTACATACACTGAAGTTAGAAAGTAATAGCCAGAGGAACACCAGAACAGAAGAACAACCAGACAGTACGGCACAAATCAGAAGGCACTTTGAGACTCAACTGTGTTGATTTCTCTAAGCAAAATGGCTTTTGACTCCTTGAGAATTGAGCCTGTGTTTATTTCTCTAGTGGACTGACTTTACTGCGTACTTTATTTTGAAACAGTCTCCTTTTCTCTCACCCTCCACTAACACTATTACATTCTTGAAAGCATATGAAGGTCATGAATAAAACTAAGCTCAGTTTAGACTCAGTCCAGAAAAAGTAAAATTTTGTGCCTTTCCTTAAAACAAAAATTTGACTTAATTAGCATAGGTTTATTTAGGGTAAAGGCAAAATAACAGGTTTTCTTAGAGTTTCTTGATTTTTGTATCACATTGATGAAAGCCTACAGATTTGAGTTTATGATGCATTTGAATGAAGCCAGTAAAGAAGGATGGAATGCCACTTGTTTTTATAAGTCAGAAGGGAATCTACTTGGCAAAGCATGCAATTCAATGCCCTAGTTTCTGACAGCCTATCTGGGAAAATGTCATACTGCAATGCCAGGGAAATTGCCAATCTCCTACAAAAGAAAGTGTTTTTTTTTTAAACCAAGGAAGTTTAGTGTGCACTGGGATGTGAAGACTTGAAGGCACTTGGATCATCTATAGAAGTGCTGGAGCTGTGCTTACCCGCCTCTGTGTCCACATCAATCAAACACAGTTTTTGTTAAAGTTGCTTTAATTCAGTCTAGCTAATCATGACTTCTGCTGAGATTTGGTCAAGTGGATAGGGCTTGAAAACAAAATAATACTGTAGTTTTAGAGATTTTTTTTCTGTTTTGTTTTAAACATATCCTGATGAAAACAAAGTAAGTCTCAACTAATTTAACAGCTCTTGCAAGAAATTCATTGAATTTCTGAAAACATAGGAACACATAAAATTTCTGCTATGGATATGTAGTTCACTTCTGATCTTTAGCGTTCTGTGGTTTATCGGCATAGGTTTTCAAAAACCCATTCTGTGCATTATCTTTTTTAGTGGTGGGGAGAAAAAAACAGGAGACATGTTCTCTTATTTCCTCAGTTGTTTTAATGTAATTACTCTTTGTATATTTTTGAGTCACAAACTTGAGTTTGTTTTCACAGAAAGGTAAAGAAGCAGTAGCTTATTTAAGACAGGTTTCTGGCATGACACATCTTAATTTTGAATTATATTTTTCTCTGAAGGAGGGAGAATCAAGAAGCATTTTGAGGGCAGCTGATTTCCTTGATATTGAAGTAATTACTGTTGGTTCTTATTCCAGTCCTGTGATTTGTTAGTTTTTGTCATCCTCTTGCTAAGGTGGGATAACAGGGTCTAGAATTCATGTCATCTGACATGCAGTCTGATATTCATCTCATTACACCCTATTGTCTTCCTCTTGCATATTTCCTGGCCTGTTTTCTGCTTAGATTCCCTGTGCATGAATCATATCTCCTAGGAAATCTTTAAATTTCTCAGGGCAGAGAATAATTTTGTTGCCCAAAAAGGAAACACTACTAAAATACATGGAAAAACTGTCTTGTAATGTGAAAATAAAGATTCAGATTGTTTTGAATAACTTAACACTATGGCGAGTTGTCTAAAAAAAAAAAAAAAAGAATAATGAGACAGTATTTGAATTCAAGAAATTTTACTGAATAGGGTAAATTCCATGCTCCTTAACAAGCATCTGAGGTCCTCCTTCATCTAACTGCTTTCTACTTTTTTACCTTGTTTCCTGTCACTCACCATCTGACCCTGAATAATGCTAACACTAAACTATTTAAATTTTCTACAATTAACATCCCAGTGGTAAATAAAGAATAGATGGATTTTCAGAGTTTGGAGTTTGGGCTTGTCCTATTGAACTGGAATATGGTATCAGCAATAAGATGGGACCTGAGTTACAAAGAAAAGGGTTATCACTTGGGAGCTGAGTCAGAGAAAAATGGCAGCTGCAACAACCACCACCATGCAGCATAAGAGACATGTAAATATCAGGGCTTTTCCCTTCTTCCCACTCTTATTCTTCCAAGTGACTTCCATTGCCCAAACTAGTTAGACGTTAGTTGGAGAAAGAATCTTGTTCTTTGTGATCCAAAGCAGAGCAGGGAGTGGGTAGGGAATGGATTGTAATGCAAACATGTAAGCGAGTCTCACAACTTATCTTATGTTTGTCTTACTCCAAAATGCTCTGAAGCAAGGACTTATGTTCAAGTAGTTTACTTGGGAGGTGAATGTAAAATGTAATGTAACAGGAGAAGAAAAATGATACTTGGAAGACAGGAAAGCTACGGGAGGCTGCATTAATGAAAAGGCTACTACAGTGAAGGAGTGGGACTCAGTCATGCTGTGGGTCTCTAAGAGACTTACAGAAACTGTCTCAGATATCCCACCGGAGGAGTGAGGAAGTTGGGGAATGTGGAATGTGTCCTGGGTAGCAATTGCAGCCTTCTCTATGAGCTGCACGTAGTCCTATGATCAGAGAGAGTCCATAGGCAGAGGAGCCCAGGCCTGCAGTGAGAACCTGTCGGCACATACAGGAACAAGTGTTAACAGCAATGACAGCACCTGCCATATCCCCAAGGCTGAATCATTTCTGTGTGTTTTTCATACTTTTTTGTATAACCATTATTGTGTGAATCATGTCTCTATTTCTAATCTAGACTTTTATTTCTTAGGGAAGAAGTTATTACCTACTCTTTATCCACACTAATCAGCCACAGAAGTCCTTAATACATATGAGATGCTAAATCAGTGCTTCTTAACTCTTTATGCCCAGCTTCTCCATTTTTATAACAAGTAATTTGAAATATCCATTTTTAGTATACTAAAATTAAAAGAGCCTAACCTACTGATATGTCCTAAATAGTGTTCCCCTAAAGTTCATATATTGGAGCCCTAACAGGGTCTTTATGAAGTAATTAGGATTAAATGAAGTCCTTAGTTCAGGATGACTATAGCCTTAAAAGATGAAGAGTTTCTCCCGACACCTCACATGAAGACAGAGGAGACAGCTGTTTGTAAGGCAAGAAGAACCCTCAAGAATGCAGCCATGCTGATCTCCATCCTTGAGCCTCCAGAATTACGAGAACATGAACTTCTATTGTTTAAGTCACTTTGCATATGGTATTTTTTAATGGCAGGCCAAACAAATTAATACACCTACCAACATTTTTTTTTATTTGGAAAACTCAAAACTGTGTCTTAACCCTAAAAATAAAAAAATTAAGACACAATCAGTGTATATTAAAATAATGCATTTCACTACATTAAGGGACAAGTATACTAGATGGCATAATCAGTTTTTAGATATTTGCCCGTACTTACAAAAATATGTTTAACTTTAAAACAAAAAGGAAAAAATTTCACCTGAATATTGTTAAGTTTTTATCCTGTGTTCATGGAAATATAGGACAATACATACATTCAATGCATGTATACATAGATTCAGTTTGGATGCAATGATAAAAATGCAGAATGACACAAAAGTTTTATAATGGCAACTTAAATTACATAAGATTGTTGTGATTTATGACATGTTTTTGCAAAAGCAAGCAAATCTTGGGAGACTTACAAAGAAAGTATTTTTTTCCTCTGATTAACATGATGACGTTACCGAAAGCTATATGTGCTAAAATGCATCTCTGTCTCTCTTTCTCTATGCATATACATACTCTTTATTCCATTTAATATATATATAAATATGTGTATATACATATTTATATATATATGTTTATATGTAAAATATGTTAGGATCTGAGATAAGATATTATATAAAGGTTATTCTTTAACATGATTCTACTAAATTATATTTGATGTTTTCCAGAGTGGGATAGTTCTGTGATGTGTAAGAAAGGGCATTAGCATCACTGGTCATTCCTACATACTAAATTCTAGGTGAGTTCCTTATTCATTGTGACAATACTATGTTAAATGCTCCCTGGAAGCATCTGTTTCTTAAGTACATGGTCCCTGAGTATTGGGTTGGTTTTGAATAGGTGAATAAGATATGGAAATTATCTAGGAATCTAAAAAGCAGAAGCTAACCAATATATTAAAAATCACCCGCTGAATATAATAATGATTCATTGATGCTCTGAATATATTTCTTAAAACCTGAATATTCATTAGGATATTTAAAAGTGTCCTGTAGAAGAAAATATATGTGTGACCTTTTTAGTTCAGTTTTTTTGATAATGACTTGGAAAAAGATAAAGGAGCCATGCTTATCAGATATGGAAATTTTTTTTAAAGAAAGAGGGACAGTGAGAGAGAGAGAGAGAGAGAAAAGCAGTTTTTAATTTAGTTTTTCATGTGACTTCCATTGCTCCCACACTTTGTTGTGTACGTGGTGCTGGAGTTCAAACTCACGTACTTGTGCATGCCAGGCAAGCGCTGTAACTGCTGAGCCACTGCTCCAGCCCCCAGGAATGGAAATATTAACTGAGTTAATAGTTAATGTGATGAGTTATACTCATTATAAAACAAACACAATGAAATTTAAACTCAGGTTCTAGCGTATGATTGCATCAGGACACAATGAAACACACACATTAGTTCATTGATATTTTACAGGTAGAGAGACACTGGTTTTACCTCCTTTGATGTAACGATTTTGGGGTAATGGAGATTAAATCCAAGGGTGCTCTATCACTGAGCTACATCCCTTTCATTTTCTAAAATTTATTTTGAGACAGGGTCTTGTTAAGTTTCCAAGGCTGGCCTCAAATATGTTATCCGTCTGCCTCAGCCTCCCAAGTTGTTGGGTTTATAGGCAAGGACCACTGAGCCTGGCTTCCATGTAATCTTTAGGTGTCACAGCTATCCAATATTCAAAGCAACCAAGACTATGGCCCTACTGAATTAGCCTCCTCTGTGATAATCTACTTCATTCTGAGTGGCCCATTTTTAAAGATCGTTGACCAAACTGACAGCTTTTAGAAAAGACAAAGATGGTGAAAGATTTAAAAACCCTCCACTTGAAACACGATGGCCAGAATGAGGGCTGTTCAGTATGAAGAAGACATCGTTTAGGAAAGAATATGTCTAGATGACTGAATTAATTCTCAGAGAGTTTAAATAACTTGTCCAGGTTATAAAGTGCATAATGTTTATAGTTTAACTTGTCAAATAGTTATAGTCAGATGTGAGACTACACACCACTTGAAATGTTCACAAAAAGCACATCTATTGGTTATGGTAATATAAGTCACCATAAAACAAGCTCCAAATGTTAGTAATATAACATGGTAAAAGTTTATTTACACACACTTAACTGTCACATCTTTGATCCTGGTAAGGGATGTGTTTTCTTCCATCTGGTGATTCTGGAGGCTGGGTTTCCTTCCCCTGTCTTATGGTTCTCCTACTTCCAGGGCCTCAGCATCCTTCATATTTACCCAAATGGGGAAAAAAACCACAAATGTGTGGAGTAGTATAATGACTTCTTTAAATCTGCCCAGGAAATTACATACACACATTCTATTAATCAGAAGAGCTCATGTGATCTATCCAGGACAGAGGTGGTTGAGGGCTGGGAGACAAGGAGTAGAATAGAAGGGACCTAGAAAATAGATTGTAATTGAGCAGTTGTCTCCCAAAGAGTCCAGCCTATGCCAGGAAGAGGATGGATTTTTGAATGAATGATTGACCTTTTCAGCCACAAGCAGAAAGATGGATTTTGTTTCCTCATTTTACAATTAAGAATATCAAAGCTCATAAGTATTCAAAGAATGTTCTTAAAGACTCATGGGTTTTGAGAAACTGCTCAATTTTTGTCTAATTTCAAACTCTGAGTATGATCTTACACTATCAACCCATTCCTACCAAAAATACAGACCTTTCTATTGCTACTTTTTATTCTTTTCCTCAAATGAGTTCAATATTCAATTTTTTACTAATTTTTTTTTTGGTCAGCCATGGGATTTCAGCTAGTTCTAACTTTTCTTGAATTTAGAGTTATGGCTTCTCTCTGAAGAAATCTTTCCGTTCATCCTCTGAGGCATTCCACTAACCATCTTTCTGCTAGGATTAGTAAAACACTCCCCCATGCACACTCAACACACACACTTATAAACACAAGCACACATTCACATATAGATCCACAGACCCCTTCACTGACCTTTTCTAACTCGAATATTTTTCTTCTTTGGGGAATTAAATGACTCCTGGCTCCACCTCTCTGGTATTTAAATTAGTCTTCATAAAAATCCTGAAGTCACTTATCTTCCAGGCTTTGCTCAATCTCCTTAGCAACCTCCCTAGCAACAGACTTCTTTAAAAAGAAATCTCAAAAAAAGTTGCACAGGACCATATTCCTTGCAATTATACTAAAAATTGAAAAATATAAAACAAATCTTCCATCACAATTTACACTAACTTCCCTTTGGTTCATTCATTTTAACACCTCCTGACTTGCCTGGTACTGTCCATCTTCAGGTGACCATCAGAGTCATCTATAAATACAAATAAATTTGTATCATTTTCTTTCTGAAATTCATCTTCCCAGTGGCTTAGGCTCCCATTCTGATGCAACTCAGATTTTGATCAGGGCTTACAAAGCTGTCCAAAGTCCCTGCTAGTCCCTCTTTCCTCCAGCTGTCTTCTCTTGCTGAGCTCCTGTCCTCCAAGCTCATTCCCCCGTAAGGCCTTTACCTGAGCTGTGCTCTGTGCCTGGGGATTTTAATCTGACATATACTTTATCATACTGAGTATGGACCCTCGCATACTTACTGATCACCATAAGTAACCTACATTGTTGTTTAATGAAATTTGATCCTATCTAAAATATAATCTTTAATTGTTTATGCTTTTATTATGTATACATTTTCTTAAAACAAGGGACTTTTTCTTTTCTACTTTATTCCTGTCACTTAGCATAAGTTTAGGTGGAATAAATTAAATGACTTAATTACTAGTGTTTCCTTAGTGCCTCTCATATATCAGGCTTCCTTGAGCAGTCTGTTTGTTTGCTTTTGAGAATGATGGTAAAACGACTGATGTTTAGAGAGAACAGGGCCTTGTGCCACATCCATGCTGAAAGCAAATGCTCACACATCAGGGACATCCCAGATTTAAGAACTGAACTGGGATTCTGGAAGACAGGTGAGGCTAACCATAATTAGTCTGCAGAAGTGGGAAAAGCACCATCTATATGGTTTTGTTCCCTGCATTCATCTAGCCTTCAAGATCATGCATAAAACATGTTTGCTTTAACTCTGGGCAAAGTTCAGCATGCTGGAGTTGAACAGAAATTTGTCTTACAAACAAGGGGTACTCAAGATCATAAAACTGAGTACAAGTGACAAAAAAATGTTTACTTAAGAGGGAGGAAGGATCTTTTTATGTCTGTCCCTCTCCTATTTTCCCAAAAATTGTGCTTGATAAAGAATATTAGCTAAGTGAGTCCCTTATGGATGATGTAGATTATCCCAGAGGAAATAAATGTGGATAAATTAATCAAAAGGATTTCCCCCTGCATTGATTTTCCCTGTTTGCTCTTTAATTAGCTCCTCAAGAGAAGCACTCCTGCACATGTCTAAAAATAGAAAGAAGCCTGGTCAAGAGAAGTGTTCAGCAACTTATTTCCTGTTTCAAAATAGAGGTTAAAGTTTCACGTTAGTGTCATGAAACCGATAGGTTTGTGTATTTTTTCCTCTTTTAAAATTATGCATCTATAATGGAAAGTAATATCCAGAGGTTTTACTCACTTTAAGAACATAATATTACATTGTTTTTGCATAGAACTTTGTAGTTTGCAAAGCACTTTAATGTAAACAATACAATTCTTCCCTGAATATATATACATATATATATGTGTGTGTGTGTGTGTGTGTGTGTATGTTTATATATGTGTGTGTGTATATATATATATATATATGTAATATTATATTAACATTTAAAAAATGCTTTGACCCTTTGCCCATTCACACATAAACTGATATTTTAGGTCCTTAACATAGGACTTCTCATTGTCCCTAAATGGGAAAAGCTGCCCAAGAAGGACTGAATTTCATGTGAGTGGAATTTGGAAGTGGAGACTGGTAGGTACACTGGAGTGATCAGATTCCAGGTGGGGAATATGGGCTAGATAATCTGCCTGAATCTTTCCCAATCTTTCTGTGGTCAGTAATACCATGGCCAAAGCAGAAAACCAACCAAACAAGGAACTCTGCTGACAGCAAGGGAGGAGGGCTGGGCTTTTATTAAAAGAAAGGGCAGGGATTCTGAGAGTCATATGCAGAGCAAAATGGGTTTTCCCAGAGAAAATCAGAGGAAAGGCAGAGAGCCTTCTCAGGTAAGAACAAGTTGGAGACAAGCAATTTGTGGGTTGCTAACTTCATCCTAGCTAAGGCAGAGAGAAACTGAAGTGACTTGAGGTCTTCCATGGCTAGAGGAGTCTGAAGAGGGAAAGAATGAAATGGGGGAAGGTGACTGTGGACATGCAGGAGTTGAGTGGTGAAACGGTCTTAAATTCAGAAGTAGTGCAGAACTTTCTCCTATTCTTTTACTGTTCCCTGTCCAAGTCTGAGGCAGCAGCGGCTACCTGACACCAGATCAATAGTGCTGATAATGGTGGAACAGAACTTTTTGGTACATAACTGCCAATCAAGAGAATCCAGTCTCATAGGAAAGATTAGAGACTAATGATGATTTGTGGATCATCTAGAAATCTCCTCTTCTCTGGCCTTCTTTTTGAGCAAACATGACCCAAAGCTTCTAGTACAAGGACCTGACCTGACCAATGATGTGCTGGTGTCTTGGAAGAGCTAGCTGGTTGTACATTGCTCTTTTCATGCAGTTTGCTCTTTGTTCATCTTCCTAAAGGTACTCTAGCACCTGAGCTTTTAGTAGCTTGATTCCTCTGGGACATTGGGTCTTATCACTGTGTATGCGAATTGGTGATAATAAAGAGAAAGTTATTATGACACTAATTATAAGTAAGACATTAGTTAGGACTACAGTATTATGATTGGCGCCAAGACTATTTCCATAGACAGAGACAGGAGTCTACACTGAACACAGAAAATGCTAAGGATATACAGCCAGGGAAGGGGGTAAAAGGGTCAGTGGATGGAAAATCACTAGACAGACAACAAGAATAGTGAGAATTCTTGCTAAACAGACTTAATGATATCAAAGGTGTGGAATGAGGAGTATTTTCAAATATTGATTATGATCTGATATAGAGTGAGGAAATCTCCCAACTGATTGTATTAGTTAGCTTTCATAACTATTACAATGAAATAGCTCTGGGAATTAACAAAGAGAAAAGCTCTACTTAGCTCATGGTTCTGAAGGTTCCAGTACCCTATCAGGGATTCCCCTTGGGTCTCTGCTGAGGGCTCCGATTGCAATGGAAGGGAGTACGTGTTGCTGCAAACTGATCCTTTCATGTACTAGGAAACAGAGAGAGAGGCAGACTGGGGTCCCACACCAGCTATAAGAACATGTCCCAAATTGCCAACGCATGTCTTACTAGACTCCCTCTTAAAGGTTTAGTACTGGAGACCAAGCCTTCAATATGTACATCTTTGGGGACATTATCCATATCCAAATCATAGCACTGACTTAGCAAGATTCCAGATAAAACCAGACTAGGCATGTGAAATATCCAAGAATGAGGGTTATTGGAAAAGAGGGCTCAGAGGAGCCTAAAATTTTGTCAAGGAGAGACTTCATTAGTGAAGTGGAGGAGACTTGTCTTGGCAACATCATCTTTCCTCTGAAATTATTTTCACTCTTTAGCTGTGAACACTTATACTGCCCAGTCCTTGAACTTTTAAGACACAATATTCTATTTAATAACCCATACAGGTAGCTTTATATCATTTACCTCAGCTGTGGAAAAAGTATTCTAATTAAAAATACCCTTATGAAAGATGTGATATTTGTTTTTCAATTGTATCTCTGTTGCTTAAATTTAGTCAGCTTTACTAATATTCTGAAGACTCATATCAGAGAAGAAATGCAGTTTTTCTTTCCAGACAGGTAAACTGAGACAGGCAAAATGTGTTTCTCCTGATAACAGCAAAAGGTAACAAAGTTGGGAATATAACTCTGCAATCCTGATTCCCACTTCCCTGTTTTCATCAATAAAACACAGTCAACACCTTGCTCTCTTGCACTGATTGCTGTATTTACATGCCCCAATTCTCCCATTAATTCTAAATTGTATTTGTATTTAAATGTAAATTGTATTTAACATCTCCAGCAGAAGCTTTAATTTTTAAATCATTTCTAAAAGCTCTTAGGGGAGGTTGTTGAAATTCAGGTTGAGTGCCCAGATGAGTAAGTAGGGTGCAAACGTTAAATGACTCAACTCAGTCATATATATTCTACTATTGTCAGTGTAGACAAAAATTTGTAGAATATCATTCCTTATAGTTTTGTGAATGTTTGAAACTTTTAATAGCAAAATATTTAAGATAGCACTAAATTGGAAATATGGCAAAAAAAAGGAGAAAAAATATCCATTTGCCCACACTTCTTACTTTTTAACATAATACCTTTAATATAGTTCTTATGTTTTCCAAACCCCACTGGGACCTAGTAATGGATTTAGATGCATAATAACGTCAATGATTTCAACAGATCCAAGGAAAATTATAAAGTTCTCAGCTTACATGTTGTCTGGGTACCTATATGCGAACTATTGACATTAGCATACCCTTGGTTCCTGAGGACACAAGAGATCACTATTAAAAGTGAAAGACAATGGTTGTAGGATTGAGAAGAAATGGAAATGATGAAATTTCCTAGTAATTCAGAGCATTTCCGTATGCCAAGAAAAGTGAAAATATCACCAGTACTTTCAGAAATCTTTGCTTCAAAATACAGAATGCAGGTAAGGAAAAATGGGAAGCTCAAATTTTTAATACAAAGAGATAAATAGACTTAATAGTTTTCACCAAAGTGGAATTCTCAGTTAGGATGGAGCAAGGAAGAAGAAGGTGTGCAATAGAATGAAAGATTGGGAAAAATCTGTTATGGGACTGCATTTCTTACATAAGTACAGTAATTTAAGAAACTGAAGGAGAATGACATAATTAATTTGCATATTCCTAGAATAATATGAGATGAGATCTTGGAGGAAAATAGGTGTAAAAATAATTTGGGTTTTTTTTCAATAATGTATCTCATAAATAATAATTGTTCAAAATGGTACAACCATGGAAATATGGAGTCATATTTGCAGAATAATAATGATGTTGAATAAATTGGAATCATGGAAGACTTCAAAGAGTCTGCCCTATAGCACTGGGTAGATGGTGGCTCCATTTATCAAGATGGGTAATATGAAAATCTATTTTTTTCTTTAAGTGCATTTTATTTATACAGAATAATGGATTTCATTATAGCATTTTCATAACTGCAAAACACTTTGACCATATCCACACCCACATCACCCTCTGCCACCTTCCTCACACCACTCCCCTTTTCCCTCTTCTCTTCAACAGTCTCTTGGCTACTCTTAAGTGTTCTCCACCTCCTAGATCTGCATATGAGGGAAAACACGCAATACTTGTCTCTGTGGCATACTTCACTTAACATTATGGCCTTCAGTTCCTTCTATTTTCCTACAAATGATACAATTTTGTTCTTCTTTATAGCTGAATGATACTTCATTGCATATGTACGTGTCTGTGCGTGCATATACCTAGGCTGAGTCCACCACTTGGCTATTGTGAATTGTGCCACTAACACAGGCATGCAGGTAACTCTATGGTGTGCTGACTTGAAACCCTTCAGGTATATAAGAAGGATCACATGAGAATTCTAGTTTTAATTTTTTGAGAAGCCTCTGTAGTGATTTGCATAGTCGCTGTACTAATTTACATTCTCACCAACAGTGTGGAAGAGTTTCATGTTCCTTATATCCTCACCACTACTTATTGTTTTTTGTGTTCTTGATGATAGTCAGAAAATATGGAAGTCTTTTGAGAAACATTGAGATTTGGAAATTTTGTTCTGAAATGGTTATGAGACATTTAATCTAAAATGTCTAGTAGTCAGTAAGACAACCACACCAGAGTTTAAACAGGAAGTCTGGAGAGAGATACCAATAGATTTAAGTTATCAAGACAAACAATAACACATATCTTTCCAAATGGGAATAGATACATGGATTGGATTTAGGAAATGCCACATGCAGTCAACTAAAAATATCCTTAAGATTAGGGTCTTAAAGCACTAAACACACACACACACACACATATATTTAAAGAATATATTAAGTAAACATTTAATTACACAATATATGTTTAATGTACATTTAAAAACATACATACACACACACACATACAAAAAAAAAAACACACTTGGAAGCTCAGAGAAGGAAATCCTTTGTTCTACACACTGTTTACTGAGGAGGTAGGGAAGTTTTCCCTAATCTTAAACTTGCTATGGTGTGTATGTAGTTGAGCATGTTGGAAGCTTGGTTCTCAGAGTGATAGTGTGGAATTAATGGGGTCCAGTGGGAGGTAATTATATCATTGGGGACACTGGACTTGGGAGGGATTAATGCTGGTCTTGCAGAGTTAGTTAATTCCCTGGAGAGTAGATTGTTGTAATAGGAACAACACTGACCTTTTCTAAGTCTGTTGCTTCCTGTCTTGAATTGTGTCCTCTTGTCTATTCAGTCCTGGTACTATGATACTATGTGTTATAATGCCCCTACCAGAACCCAACAGAAATGAGCCACCATGATCTTGGACCTCCAGAACTGTGGACTAAATGAACCTCTTTTCTCTTTATAAGATAGCCAATCTTGGGTGTTATAGCAATAGAAATAGACCAATATATCTCTAAAAGAGGAAGCAGACATAACCTAATTATCTTCAAAGACACAATTAGGAACAATACACTGAAGAAAGATTTTCTAACAAATTGAACTCTGCCAAATGAGGTAATTTGGTTAGAAGCAAGCAAATTTTCATACATTGAAGGTGTGGTGACATCAGTGAAGCACACAATAAATATTTGAACAACGAGAGTTGAAAATGATGAAATGTTAAATAAGGAGCTTTTCAAATTGCCCCATAATGTTCATTTCAGTCCAGTCTTTATGAGTTTTTTCATTGAGTAGCACTCTGATCCATTCTGTAAGGCCTTTTAAAATATAAGGACTCATTTGAAGACAAGATTTCCTTATAGAGAGAGCAACATAAAATTAGCCTGTCATCTTTTCTGAAAAAATGAGGCAACCAAATGTGATTGAGCCTACTTAGTCAATTATAAGCTAGAAATCTAATATGACATGACATTTGCATGGAAATATCACTTTGCCATTATCTTTTCTTTGAATACAATTTGTTTCCTTAATATTTTAATACTTGGTATTCTTTCATTTCAGTTTCTCCTTTACTATAGTTGTATCTGTAAGAATCACAGAGCTGAAAATGGTCAGAAAGGTCATGAATTAGTCCATATCCCTGGATTCTGGTAGAATAATGTTTAGATAATTTGGGGGCTAATGAAGTCATAGAAATTGTCATCATAATAATTTCCTGACCTCTTAGTTTCATAAATAAAAATTTATATTTGAAAGTATGAAGTACACAGAAATATGCACTTGATTTAAGACTACTCCTATGACCTCCCATAATCTGCTAATTTCATTTTTTCAAAAGATATTAGCTTATTTTTACATAAAAATTGAAATAATTATGTGTATCATTTGAGAGTTGCTTTCTGTTTTTCCTTTTTTTATTACAAGTTTACCAATGTATTTTCCCTTGTGTTATTTTGTATGAATAATGCATTCACATTTACAGTTCCACACTTCCTTTTTCATTAGGTCTTCAATGACACTGCAATGCTTCTGAACTAGAATGGTATTTGTCATTCTCAAACACGTTTGCTTGAACCCCTTGTGTTTTTTGAAACCTAGTATTAATAACGCAAAATATAATTGCTTAATTATTATACATAACTCTCTGTCTTTAAAACTTGGCACACCCCTATGCTTCTGGATACAATTAGAAAAGAATATAGGAAAAATGTCAACAAGAATTACTGTTGAATGTTTGACATTGAACATATGCTAGAATCATATTAGGGACAAGTTTAAATTGGAAATTCTAGCTAGAAAAAGGTCAGCTTTCCCAAGGAGATGAGTCAATAAAGAAGCAGTAGCTTATTCCATGATATTGAAACTATGGTCAACATGTGAAGATATTTTTTATTTGAATATGGAGGCTATTATTTTTTCCTTTGAGTTCTAAGTGAAAGTTTGTTCATTCAGGATCCTACCTAACATAATGGAAAATATCAATGTCATGTAAGTCATTTGACTGCACAGCACAAAGTATACAGAATCCATAATCAATAGTTTGTTTGATGGTAAAAATGCATGCTTTGAATTTGTTTTGTTCATACAGATACAAATATTGATCAATAAGCTATTAGTAGGTATTTACTTTTTATTTAGAACAGTCATGAGTGTTAAAGACTGGTGCTGTCAATTAACATTATAAAGATTATCTGGCAAAAGTTACTGAGGGAATATTCAGTCCATATTTGATTTCACATATATTTAACTCATGTATTAAGCATTTGTTATATACTGTGTACATGGATAAGAAAATTATTAAATTAATGCATCCCAAGAGTGATCTGTGGTTTAGATATGTTTTCAGGAAGTCTGTAGAGATGGTATTAAGTGGCAATGAATCATGCAATGGACAAGCTCTTTTCAATTCTCTTCTAAACCTTTTAATTATCATCAAATAGAATATTTGAGTTTGATGCCCCCATACCTTAAGTTCTTCCTGAATACTCACAAATATCTTGCTTTTGTGTAAGGGAAAGATATCAGTCTAAAAAGCTCAAGGTACATAACAACATTATTACAATTTATTACTATGAGTTTTCTCATTTTATTTTGTGATTTCTTTCTAATTAGAGCAAGAAATATTACTTTCCTTTAGGATAAATTTAAGCAACAAGCAGAAAGTGCAAGTTAAATGAACATTAATGATGTAGGTACCCAGCCAACATGGCAAAATCTGTGGATTGCTACAGAAAGGCCTAAACTGGTAACACTGGGCAGGTGTACCTTTTGGTCTTGAGGACCATCATTTCAACTCCTTGCTTCTGCTCATGAGTGCTCCTGTCATTACACTTCTAATCTGAGTGCTGTGTAATATACTACTGGTAATATGTAGACAAGGATTATCATCACCCAGGAAGTTCATACAGTTTTAAAGATGGGATCTAAGTGATCAAGGTGAGATTTATATGAAAAGACAAATTTTTAAAACAGAAATAAATGGGTTAAAAATATGCTAGGTTCCACTTCTAATGCATGTTTTTCTTTCATCAAACATTCAGTGAGAGCCAAACGTTCCTGTGGTTTTCTTCCACCGTGCTCTACAGTGATGTACATTTTTAAAGCATAAGTTTTGCTCCCTTTTCATTTACAAAGTCAGTACCTAAATCACCATATTTCTGACACTTTGAGAGTGGAGGTGAAGCAGATTTAGATGGTATATGCACAGGTATGTATTATTTTGGGTTATGGTTTTGCTTCTCAATAAAAATCTAGCAGAAAAGAGGAAGGAAGGAAGGAGAGAGGGAGGGAGAGAAAGGGAGGGACTGGGAGATGATATAGCACTCAACACATCAGGCCTCCATAAATACTTACTGATTGTTATTTTCTGCTCTCTATTAGGGTAAATGTCTTTGCCCTGAAGAAAATGAACAGCAGAAATGAGAATTAAACTCAGAAATCCTGATTTCTAGACTCATTCTTTTTTTGCTCATAGAATGCAAATGCCCAGAAAAAAATGCTTCAATTAGACCAAAAAGAGCAGATGAGAAACCCCCGGAACTAGTAGATAGAGCTATTGAACTTTGACAAGTTATTTAAACAATTGAGGGCCTCAGTTTTTCTCAATTATTAAATAGAAATATTATTATTTTCCTTGTCTGTCTTATAGGTGTGCTTTGCAGCTTAAAGAAAACTTATGTGAAAGAGACTTGAAATTTTGACCTACTATGGAAACCAGATGTTATTATAATCGTTAATTTTTTTTCCTTAGCACCCATTTTGACTGCAGGTTTTCTCTTTTGCTTAAAAAAACCCAGAATTTTTCATTACTTTCTATTTGACATGACAATCATTTAAAAGTGGCAATATTAAAAGTTTTAATAGGTTTTTCTTTTGCATATGAGATTATTTTTGTTTCTAGTTCTAAAATGCCAAAAGAAAGGAGCAATGCATTTTTTAAAGTATCTAGATGATTTTGCTTTTGATTTGAGATCTGGGCACTCGTCTTATTCTTGTGCTGCAATTAGAATCAAGCAAATCATTAAGCACTCCTAAGAGGACATCTTATGTGAATTTAAATAACTTATATTTTTAGTTCACTTTTCCCAATGTTATGCCACTGCACCACACATCAAAAGGCATTTTTAGGTCAAATATTTACCTAACCAATTTCTTGGTACCCTTCTTTTTTTGTTCCTTCCTTCCTTTCTTTACTTTTTTTGGTATGAAATTATCATTTATCTTCTCCTCTTAGATAGCTGCTAAGTCATACAGAATTATGAAATTTTAAAAGACAGGGAAGAAAGAAAGAAGGAAGAAGAAAGAGAGAGAGAGAGAGAAGGAAAAGGAAAAACGTAATTTTTTCTTTATATTCTCAAAACAGCAAATAGCTAATGTTTTGATACCTAGGTTTTAATACTGGGAGAAAACAATCGGAAGAGTAGAGGAAATCCTGTACAAACATGTAAAAGCTAAGAAGACGTTATGATTTGAATGTGAGGTATCCCCCCCAAATCTCATTTATGACAATTTGGGAAGGATGAGGTGAAATGGTTGGGGTATAAAAGGTTTAACCCAATCAGGTTTAACTGACAGCTATAGGTTGGTAGGGTGTGGCTGGAGGAGGCAGGTTGTTGGGGGCATGCCTTTGGGGAATATATTCTGTATCTGGTGTGGAGTTTCTCTCTATGCTCTGCTTCCTGATATGATACTTTGAGCTCTCTGCTCCCCGGAGTCATGCCTGATGCAATGTTGTTCAGCCTCACCTTGAGCCCCGAGAAGTATAGTTGGCCTTCTCTCGACTAAGACCTCTGAAACCATAGCTCCTAAGTTAATTTCCCTCCTAAAATTGTTCTTGTAAGGTCTTTAGTCACAGAAATGGAAAAGTGGTCTAAAACAGCAGAATATTTACTTTCTTGGCATGTTCTAGGAAACTCTAAGGAATGTCCCTTTTTATTGTTATTTTTCTTTATTTTGCAGTAGTCCACCCTTTTCCTGTTTTTCTTTTTGCAATTTCAGCTATTGGTGGACAATGAAGTTTTGAAAATACTAAATGGAACATTCCAGAACTTAAAAAACTTAACAACAAAAAAGAAAACAAAACAAAAATTAATAAGCAAACAGGAAAAAAATCAACAGCAACAACAAAATACAAATATCCCAATCAACAAATGGGCAAAAGAACTAAGGAGACACTTCTTAAATGAAAAATATAAATGGTCCACAAATATATGAAAAAATGTTCAACATTTCTAGCAATTAGAGAAATGCAACTTGAGACTATGATGAGATTTCACCACTCCAGTTAGAATGGCAATATTCAAGAATATGAACAATAAACATTGGTGGGGATGTGGGGAAAAGGGTACACTTGTATATGGTTGGTGGGACTTCAAAATGGTATACCGCTCTGGGAAGCAGTTTGGAGGTTCCTCAAAAAACTTGGAATGGATCCACCATTTGACCCAGCTCCTTGGTATATATCCAAAAAACCTAAAAGCAGCATTCTACAGGAATGCAGTCACTTCAATATTCATAATGGCAATTCACAATAGGTAAGCTATATAGCCAACCAACTGATGAATGGATGAAGAGATTGTGACATATATACACAATGGAGTATTACTCAGCCACAAGGATGAATGACATTATGCCATTTGCTAGCAAATGAATGAAACTGGAAGATATTGTGCTAAGTAAAATAAGCCAGTATGAAAACACCAAAGGTCGAATGTTCTCTCTGATACATGGAAGTTAACCAGAAATAAGGAAAAGAACAAAGGAATAGTCAAGTGGAAGGAAATGGAGGAGAGGAATGAAATTTGAAAGTTAATGGATGGAATCAGACCTAACTTGCTCATGTCCAAATATGAATATAACATAGTGAAGCTCATTAATATATAATTCAATGAGTCACTAAAAAGGGGGTGAAAGCCATTTAGTAAACAACAGAAAGACCAGTAGAGGGAAGAGAAAGGAGAAGGGGTGGGGGATGCTAGGGACTGAATTAGAATAAGCTATACTAAATGCCTTTACAAAAATGTAAATGTTTAATCCTATTGTCAAATATACCTAAAAAGAACAAGAAGAGAGGAAGGGAAGAGAAGGGGAAACATTGGAAATGAGTTAAAACAGGTACACTCCAAGCATTTATGTCACTATATATACTATTGTCATGTATATTAAAGTGTTCTTCAAAGATATAAGAATTGTCACTATACTTGGGTATTTTAGGAAAAACATATGACCCAGAAAGAGAGGCAATGGACCAGGGGATGGGAAGAGATAGATGGGGAGATGCTGGGTGGGGTATATGGGTCAAATTGTATTGCTGTATTTTATGCATCTATGAATATGTGACAACAAATCCCATCATTATATAAGTACAACTATAATACACCAATAGAAAACAATATCCTCTAAAAAAAGATTAACATTGAAAATATCATAAATGTAAATTCCATTTTATTATATTATTAGAATTATTAAATTTTATTTTTAATTATATTAATTTCTTACTGTGTCCAATTTATAAATTAAACTTTATCACAGAAATATATATATAGGTAAAATATATTAACTTGTTGTCTCTAGCCTTCCTTCTTCCCATGCACAATAATTGTTCTCCATCTGTACTAATATTTTATAATACCATTCTCTTAAATTATTAAATGAATCTTCATGTGACCAAATGGCACTTTTATATTCAGATATGATGTATCTGTAGTCAGCTGTCCATTGGGACTTTCTGAAGCAAGCTCATACCAATAAAGTGGAGACTACTGTACAACATTCAATGACATCTCCCTCCATTGTATTTGATGCTTAAAAGTTTCTTATTTTACTCTTAAAAGAGGATCATTAAAACTGTTCTTAGCAACACTGAATCAATCATATCCTTATTTGGAGGTCTGGCCTGGTACACACTCACGTATCACTGAAGAAAATCAGCATGTGCTTTCGTCTTTTTATTTTATAGCTCAGTAAAATGAGTGATACGACATAGATACATAATAAAATGCATAAAATATTAAAATATGTGTGAATGAGGAAGGTAAAATTTAACACATAACATATTTAACACTAGTCTCAATGTTTAATTTAACTGAAAATCACAAATGACTACTGTGTGCCTGCTAACATACTGAATTCAATGTTGTAAATAGCATGAAATTAATGAATGTCTGTACTTCAAAGAAACGTTCTAATATCAGTCACATATCTCATGAGTGTCTTTAAGAAACTGACATCAAGTTTTTTAACTGATGTAATTGTGACTTTATGCATTCATTATTAAGAATGCAATGATTAACCACACTAATTAGTTTTCTAGTCTTTTGTTCATTTTGCAGAAACTCACAGGAAGAAATCTTCATGCATAAAGTTTTCTCAGGAAAACATGGAATTCTTTCTCTGACACTAGCAGAGCCTTTGTAATTGTGTTACATATAGAGCTTGAAGTTACTGCATTTAGTTTGACAACAGTTAATTTTTCTATCCCTGATTGTTGAAGAACCAGGTGTTAAGATGGTCAATCAGGACAATTAGCTGAACTAAAAGTTACAATCAAGCTTTTATTCACTTACTGAGATAGTGCAATCAAGAAGCAAAAATTGGCACAGGCTTCCTAGTTCCTTTTAATCTGCACCCTCTTCCCCATGGAATAGCATCAGGCGAAGTTAAGATGGATCCTCACAGACAAAGGGAAGCAAAGGGATGATAGTGGGCTAGGATGATGGTCTTACTGCCAAAGAGCTGGAAGAGAAGGCTTCTGAATTTTTATGACCTGTAATCCAGTGAGGAAGAATGGGCAAAGGCTAGGAGTAGAAATGTAACTGAGTTTGATCAAACAAAAATACTTTCAGGCAAAGCTATTCAAATGAAGGCTGAAATGCAGATATGTATACAAGCAGGGCTGGTCAGGGAGGGGGTGCTCCAGTCCTTGACTGTGACCTTTCCAGAATCCTGCTGGATTCTGGCTGTGCACCAACTCTTATGAGGAAGATCAGTTTCCCACCATGAGGCCTGCAGGCAACACATTATAATTGCTTATACTTGGGTCAGAAATATCATATATAGGAGTCTGGCTTGGAGGCATCCTCACTTACCTACCATCGTCCCTCAGTTTTCAGCACTGGGGGTTATATATTTTATCTACACAAACTCCTTTTCATTAGGGTTATACCTGGAATTCTCTAGCACCTGGCTCAAAAATATAGTTCCTTTTTATGCACTCACCAACTTTCTGACACTTGACCTCAGAGCCAGTCACCCTCTGTCTTTATTAACCTTTCTACTTAATGTTGGCCTTTTCCAACAAATAACAGAATGAAGTACCATCCTTGAGTTCTTTTGGTACAGTCCAAAGTCAAAACATATTAATCTGTCTTCTTTAGCCTTCCTTCTTATTCTCAAAAATTATTTTCTATGCATTTTTATATGTTATACTATTTTCCTAAATTATCGAATGGAACTTCTTATGACCAAATGGTACTTTTTTTTTTTTTTTTTTTTTTTTTTTTTTTTTTTTTTTTTTTTTTTTTTTTTTTTTTTTTTTTTTTTTTTTTTTTTTTTTTTTTTTTTTTTTTTTTTTTTTTTTTTTTTTGCTAACTCAGGATCCTGAATTCTGTTACTTCAGTCGCTGACATCAACCCACCCCTCCTTTGACATACCTGTATCAAGCCCTGAATTATCCTCACATTCTGCTTTCTCTGCTCTGTTCCTACTCCTGAACTACAGTGTTTGCTGTAGCCATCAAGCTTGGCTCTCTAGACATATGTGCTGTCCAACCACAACTTGGCTGTGGACTCTTACTTGGCAACCAGCTTGCTATCCCTCATTGGATTTCTGGCTCACTCTCTTCAGTGGCAGATCCAGGCTTCAGCCTTCCATCACTTTTCTTTCCCCTACCTCACCCCTTACAGATGACAACTTCTCTATTCATTCTGTGAAGTGTGAACTCTCTCTCTCTCTAGTTCCTTTTAAATCCTTTATTATTCTCTGTAAGAGAAAAACTGATATCTCTCTTACCTCTCAATGTATCACAATAGCATATTTAATATTGTGGTATAGGATAAAGAGCGTAGATTATTTTAGGGGAAAAATTTAAATTTACACATTATTTCACATCTATTAAAATCTATTAAAGAAGAGTAACAGGGTATGAATTTACATGCAAATCTAAAATGATCCAGTAAAATAAAAACATAAAAAAGGAGATAGACAAATTTATGGAATAACTGTTTCCAAGACACTGGGATCAGGTTACAAAAGATGGTGATTCAAGAAAGACAGGAAACAAACTAGATAAGCCCTATAATCACCCAAGTTTAGTGGCTTGAGAGAGTTTCCAGGCTGCAACTCAAGGATGAAAACGTCAATTAAAAACCAGTCAAATTCTGAGTTGAGAAGATGAATAGCGAATTCAGGGAAATTGAAGAGGCCTGACAGAGTACCAGAAACTGTGTGAAGAAAAGTGCTTCTGAGATTTGCAGAGGATTTTTCTTAAGTATTCAACTGTGTAGTGACCAGAATGTGCATGTGAAGAAACACTTGAAATTGAGGGGAAAAGGGAAGACTATCTCTGTACTCATTCAAAGCTGGAAATAGGCTTCTTCCTGCCAGCTTAAGTGGAAAACATTATTTACAGGGCATAGAGGGCATTGGGTAATCAAGATCTTTCCCAGGTAGTGGAGATTAACCATAACCTGAACACTGCATAGTACCCATCTAACAAAGCATGCAATCCAGACCCCAAAAGATCAAGCTAATTCCAAGTAGCTAAATTACAAATTATGCCTCTCTCTCTCTCTCTCTCTCTCTCTCACACACACACACACAATCTAAAGAATAAGTAGAACTTTACAATGTGTGGCATCTAAGCGTAATTATCAGGCATACAAAATATCAGGAATATATAATCTACAATAACAATAATCAGCCATCAAAGTGGACCCAAAATAGACACAGACATTAAATTAGTTATTATAATAGTCCATATATTCAAAAAGTTGAGAGATAGGATAGATATTTAAAAGGTCTAAAATGAAATTATGATGATTAAAACATAAATTAAAACATGAATAAAATACGCTAGATGAGGTTAACAGAATATTAAATAAAGCAGAAGAATTAGTGAATTTTAATACATAATAGAAAACATACAACTGAAGAGATAAAAAAGGAAGTCAAAATAAAATTTAAAACATCAGTAACCTGTGAGACAATTTCTAGCAGCTTAATACATGTGTAATCAGAGGCTTTGAGATAGCAGGGAGAGAAGGTCAACCCACAGACCAAGAAAAACAAGGCACCCAATCGTAAACACCATGTGGAAAAATAAATCAAAGCACATTATGACTACATTATTCAAAAGTTACAAAAAAGAAAAAGAAAATTTTAACATCACCTAAAAGAAAAAAGATATTTCATACAGAGACCAAATTTGAGAAGGACAGCAGATTTCTCCTGGAGAACAATGCAAGTGAGAGGAAAATATACAAATATCTTAAAACTAAGGGGAAATAAAGCATCCAAAATTATTTACCCATCAGAAATATGTTTTTAATTTCTATTTATTTTTAAGAGAGAGGGAGAGAAAGAGAAAGAGAAACACAGAGAGAGAAAGAGGTAAAGAGTGAGAGAAATTTCATTTATTTTCCCATCTGACCTTTGTTTCTCAGACACTAAGTTGTATATGTGGTGGTGGGGTTTGAACCCAGGTCCTTGTGCATGCCAGGCAAGTGCTCCAATCTCTGAGTCACTGCCCCAGCTCCCCCATCAGAAATATTTAAAAGTAAAAGTAAAATGAAATAACTTTCAGACATACAAAAGTGAAAGAAGTCACAACCAGTTGATTCACACCACAAGAAATACTAAAGGAAGTCCTACAGGCAGAATGAAAATGAAACGAGATACACATCTGGAGCTACATCAATGAATTAAAATGATGTGAACAAATATAACTTTGGGTTTTTTAAAATTGTTTAAGTCTCCTTAAAATATATTAGCTATTAAGCAAAATTAACAATAATTTGTGAATTCTATTATATGTCCTTTGTAACACAGATGGCATTAAGGCCAGGAAGGAGAGAAAAGCAATACCGTTCTCAACACTGAATGCTGGTAAGGTGGGCAGCAATAAGAAACTCTTATTCATTGATGGTGGGAATGCAAAATAGTACAGTCACTTTGGAAGACAGTTTCATGGCAGTTTCTTACAAATCTAACCATATTACCTTAGTTTTTACCATATTACCACTTAGTTTTCTTGGTATTTACCCAAGAAAGTTGAAAACTTATGTCCACACTAAAAGTGGGTTTATAGCAGTTTTATTCACCATTCCCAAAACTTGGAAGCAGCTGATATGTCCTTTAGTATGTGAATGGATAAACTGTGGTACTCTCAGACAATGGGATATCATTTAGTGTTTAAATAAATGATCTATTAAGCCAACAGTAAGAGCATATATTATATGATTCCAATTACATGGCACTGTGGAAGACGCAGAACTGTGGAGACAGCAAAAAGCCCAATGGTTGTTTGGAGTTGGAGGAAGGGAGCAATGAGTAAGTAGAGCAAAAAGGATCTTGATGATACTACATACTGTATACCTGTCCTTATGCATTGTTCGAACCTACAACAATAAGCATGAATCCTAATGATAATGATGTGTCGACGAGGTTCATAACTTGTAACATATATGCCAATCTGGTGAGGGATATCAATAATAGGATGGGCTATGTATATAAAGTCAAGGAGTCTATGGGAAATCTCTGTACCTTCTGCTCAACTATGCTGTGAACCTAAAACTGTTCTAAAAGTATAAACATTTTTTTTTTAAAAATATACTATTCTAAGATTCTATACTATGCATGAAATAGGATAATGTGAGTTGGGGGTATATTATAACTAGTTAACATTTTGTCATTCTTAGCAGTTTGAACTAAAGAAAATTGGGAAGCCTCAGAAGAAACCTCAGACTCAAAGTCTGTATCTGACCTTCTCCTGCACACTTGTCTTATACCAATATTTTTTTCCATCAAGTGATTTATAGAAACCAGAATTATTCTTCCTCAAGCTAGGTTATAGAAACTATAAATATTACTCTAACCTTTCCCTGCCTTTCTCTATAAGAGATGATCATAAAGAAGTTCTATGACCTGCTTTGTCTGATAGTAAGTCACAGGACCCTCATTCCAAATAGGACCCTGCCTTATACCCAGAGGGAAAATTGCTGCACAGAGACATCAATTATAATCTGAACAGAAAGGCCTTGGTAGGTTCCACCCGAAGTCAACTGCCATTAGATCACACCTTTTGCTCCAATAACATTTCTACATGGCTTTCCATCCCTCACTGAACTTAAACATAATAGGCAATTTTTCCTGAGTGTTTGGTTCTACATTTCTGAAGACTTCTGGGTCCATCTGAAGCTCTGATTAAATAAATATGTTCTGTTTTGGTCTTATTATCCTGGCTTTTCTTATAGGAATGTTGCCATGACTCATATGAAGGGGAGAAAAGATCACATGTCTCCAACTCTCAATCTGTACAATAAACTATAATGCAACCACCACCAGAAATAGAGTGATTGCTAGTAAGACAACAGAAATAATATGGAATAATATGTGTAATTCAGTGAATCCAGAAGAAGACAGAGGAAAAAGTAAATAAGAAAAGATAGAGTAAATACCAAGATCACAGACTTACACTTAGCAATGTCAAAAGTCACACTGATGTACCCCCAAATTAAAGATAGAGATTGTTGTCTTGGGTTTTAAAAGATGGATTTAACTACATTCTGTCTATAAGATAACAATTTGAAATTGAAATGTTCCAGCTCCAGATGACTTCTGGTAAATCCTATGAAACATTTAAGGGGGAAAAAACTCATTCAATACACTTTTTTTGTGAAAAATTGAAGAGGAAAAGATACTTTAAAACTCATTGTACATGAGGCTGGGGTGGTGGCTCTGCAGTTAAGGTGCTTGCCTGGCATGTGCAAGTACACGAGTTCAAACCCCAGCACCATATACCCAGTGAAGTCTTGGAGCAACAAAAGGCACATGAAAAACTAAATAAAAATTGTTTCTCTCTTTCTCTCTCTGTCTCTGTCTCTCTCTCTCTCCCACTGTCCCTCTCTCTTTAAAAAAAAAAAAAAACAACTCATTGTACAAATAAGGCCCATGATAGATGTTTGTACTGTGGCTCATAGGAAGGATTCATTGAATCTACCAACGATGATTTGAAATGTCTTGAATTTTCTTTCAATATAATCTTGTTGACTTTGTATGCTTGCAAGTTGACAATGCAATGCTGTGCCTTGAAATATGCCTAATGTCTATATCGTTGGCCATAAACTATACATTGTAACCAAAGAAATAGCCAGAAAGAGAAAAAGTGCAAAACTGCACTCTAGAAAGAAAGCCAGCTATGAATCTGTTGAATATCTATAATATGATCCTGAACTCTTGATTGGTTTATCATTCACTGAGAAATCTTTTAAAGGTTATTGTAAAAATGAAGTGATTTTTCTTGATAGAAATTTTGTATATTATTTCTTTAATGCAAGTTACTCCAATTACCATTTAGCTAATGAACCCTTCAAATTTCATTTGCATAATTGGTGCCAATTTTGACAAGAGGAATTTATCCTGCTGTGATAAAAGCATCATTGGACTCACCAACAGAATGATGATTATTTAGTTTAAAATCAGCATGGACATGTCACTAAGATGGGCAGAAAATGCAATCTTGTCACTCTGGGTTTCTAGAGCTCAAGATTTCTTTTGTTAACAGGGTCTGGGACACAACATGAATGATTACACCCAACATTAAGATTATAACCAGGGATGAAACTTTTATTAAAATGGCATCTTCAGACAATCAGAATACTTGATTTTCAAAATGAATCTTCCATCTTCCCCTTTTCAAGTGTGGGGACATTTTTATGTTGTTATCTGTGTAGTGATGACTCTTGAATCTCTCTCCAAAACTCCAGAGCCAGGTATTAAATTGCACGCTAGACATCTTCACCTGGTGCCCTGTACTAGGCTTTGTGCTGAGCTCTCTTCATACATTACGTCATCCTTTATATACCCTTGTAAAGGACATAAAAGCATCCTTATTTACACATGAGAAAAAACAAGATCACAAGTAAATTCCAGTTCACACAGATGTTAGGAGAAGAATGTGGGATTCCAGTCCAGTTTTCTGAGTCTCAAGCGATTTTATCCTGTCTACTACTTTATATTACATCTTAGAATTAAAAACTGAGCTCCTAGACTAAATAGCATTTGAGCTCATGCCTTTTGAAAGCAAAATAAAATATACTATCCTCTCACACTTTTTATTGATGAAAGCATCCTTTCAATCAAATAAAAATGTCAGCTTTTACTCTCTGCCTTCCTTCAAGCCAACAGGGATAACCACAACAACCAGTTTGTATGGGCAGAGTTTTGGGATTTTTCCTTAGAATGCAGCCTGATTGCCTGGGGGATAAAGCAGTGGTTAGGTGAAGGAGAATACTAGATGAAATTATTCTAAAACTGATCGCTTTCAGACATTAGAGCATCCTTAATAAATACTATAGACTCCTATGTTACAATGGTGGTGATCCAGAATGATCATACAGGTACAAAAAACTGACCCAAACCATCAAAGTACTCATCTGTGTCTTAATCTGTCTTGTATATACACACCTAGGTCCATGAAATATAGCTCAGTTTGATTACCATGGCAAGGAATCAGAATATAAAGTCAAGATAACATTTCTTGTGTCTTTATTAAATTCTGTAAACTCACTTTCCTCCTGGATATGCTATGCTCATTAAATGTAGTGTGACAAAATCAAGCTAACCATATTTCTTGTATAACGCAATCGTGTGTTTCAATAAACACATGATAAATAGATTCACTCTATTTTTTTCATTGATTGTAGAAGCTAATCTAATAACACTAAACACTACTAGGTATAACGTTGTGATTACTATAAATGAAGAAATGTGTGAAATAAGAAAAAACTACACTTGGAAAGGAATCAAGTGCTTACCTTAAAATCAGAACTCTAATAGTCAGGGGAGTTTCAGGAATTTGACATTTGTTAAGTACTAATGGTGTGCTAGGAAGTGTGTGCAAAATGCTTGATATGTGTTATTACATTTATCCCAGAAGGATTTGCTCCATGCCTGTGGTCTATGCTTTCTGTTCAGGCACGTTACAAGTTAGAAAGCCTGTGATATCAATGTTATTTTGTCTTATTTCTCCTTTTCAAATGAACTGAGCATTAGAACTTTAAGCAACTTGCTCAGGTTTTCACCTGTTGACAGTTAAAAACCGAAACTGGTTTATGTGACTACAAAGAACCTGTTCTCAAACCTTACACAGTGCTGTCATCTACATTCCTAGAAGTTTTCCTTACCAGACAAGGTGAATTAGTCATGAACAGTATAGCATCAGGCAGCATCAGGAGGGCAAAAAGATTCAGTTTAAATTTTGGTTCTATAAATCATTAACTTTATGTTTATTGGCGAGTCCAACATCATTAGTCTTGGTTTCTTAATCAGTATATTGAATGATGAAATTTCCAAATTATCTGCCTTTCAGTGAAACTGCACAAAATAATGTGTGTAAAGTTTCTGGTACGTGATCTTGTTCTCAGATTTTAAAAAGGACATTTATCACTTTATTTTAGAAGATTGTGATCTTTTTTACACTTCATTCTCAGCACCTAGCACACTATTGTAGACACTTGAGAAAGGCTTTGTAAATAAATCATGAATCCATGACTGAATGATATATGTAGGGCATCCAAAGCCATGTATCTATCACAATATGATTTTCTCATTCTAATAGCTGAAATACATTCCCTATATTAGCAACAGTCATGCTTATCTCATTACTTTTGAAAGATTCCTGCTATGAGGTAATATTAATAATGCTTTACCTTGTACTTTTAAGAACATCTCATGCCAAAGGATATAACAGGAACTGAGTAAGCACAAATCATATTCAAATGGGACAAGAGAAAACTATCAGTTAAGCTAGAAGGAAAGAATATTATTACTAGATCAGAATTGCCAGAGACGTTTGAGTCAGCCCTGATTTTATAAAACAATCCATGGAAAAATATGCTTTAAAATTTTTGAATATATAAAAATGTTTAGAGTTATATTTGGAATAAGTCCTCTAATCTAGAAATGAAATAGATATCTGAACCAAAGCCAGGTATGATAAAAAGAAACATTCAGATAAACACAGAATTGTTTTAATGCAATTGAGGACTAAATTATGCATGGAGAAGCTGAAATTGAAGATGCCATTATTTTAGGAAATGGATAGTTCAACTTGACTGACATTACTGGGGGAGATATTGGTATGTTGCCTTTTCTGTAAAATATATAAGCAATAATATGGAGATTGATTTTATATTATGGTCTATGAAACATATTATGCTGCTTTTTACTGCTTACATATACACAAATCATTCAAAATTTAAAAAAATATAAAGCAAACTTTTTCCTGAAAAAAGTTTCAAATACCCTTTGCCAGGCTTCACAAATAGTGATAGGTGAGATTTATGCTCGTTATATTCATTCCCTTTCCATAGCATGTATGTATCTGACCCTTTATTTTGAGCTCTGCCAGGAGATTTTCATTGGTCAATGAATTTTGTGTGGAAGCAATCATATACCAGTTCCAAGCCTATGGCTTAAGAGTAGGGGTGTCAGATTCAATAAATAAGAACACAGGGTGCTTGATTAAATTTGAAATCACATAATCAATTATATTTTTAGCATAGGTATGTCACACGCAATATTTGGGACATATTTGTACTAAGATATATTCATTGTTTATCTGAATTTTAAATTTAACTAAGCACTTTCTTAAAGAAGTATCTTCAATCTGCTCTTCCTTGAGGATGTATTTCACAACTGTCCTTATGAATTATCTATAAGCAGTCATGCAAGTATCTTCCCCTGGTCATCCCTTTACTGTCACACCTGCCGTTTACTCTTATGATGAAGTTTTGAATTATTTTCTTCTTTCTAGTTGCTGAAGACTCTGCTTGACACACAGTGGTTCCTCAATAGATAATTATGGAAATGTTCCTGAACTATTACCTTAAGGAAGAATGGCAAAGCCTATTCTCCTCTTGCAAATTCCTTAAATGAGAACATTTGTACTCTCTTTTTATAGTACTAGAAATTCACATAATTGCCTACACAGTATAACTAATCCATATGGTTTGGTCAATATATCAGAATATTAATAAAGTAATGCTTTGTGTAAAGGAAAAGCAATATTTTAATATTGTACTAAATTGTATTATTAAAGTTGTTATTTTAAATTTGAAGAGATACTTTTGTCTTTGAAGCAAACATCAAATCACTTGAATATTTGTCCTTGTATGCTGTGCTTGGTTATCCTTTGTAAATAAGACCAAAGATGAATAACTCATGGGTGAGGCAGGGGAAGAGAAGCTAAGAATCTGTAACAACAGAGAATGAGAAATGGATGTGCCTCACTATTGTGTTCTCTTCAGAGATTTGTTTAAAAGGTCTCAACCAGGTTTACCCCAAACCACTCTATTACTCATGAAAACTAGTTCATTTGAATTTGTTCCTAGTAGGGAATGGTGAATCAATATTTGTCAAATTAAAAATGAACTGAGTTGAAAAATTCTTCTCCTAAAACTTTTATCCAGAGTCCTTTTCAGGGGAAGAGAAAAAGAGGTCTAACTTTGAAAATCTCAATGAATAGTACCAAATGCATTTCCAAATGCATTTTCCATCTTCTTTTTCCATGGCCCTTCATTTTCACTGCCCTCATAAGCACTTTTCTAACTTTGTTTATTAATCTCTCATGTACATCATCAGAAAATGGGGCCAGCTCACAGATGGAAAGTTAGAACTTGGGCCAGACAGCTAATGTATTCATCCTCTGTCTCCAGAGTTAGTCAAGTGTGTCCAGCTGGTTTAGCATAATAGGAGACTTATTAATACAACATAGCATCATAATCAGTGAATTGAGACTAAATTTTCCTTCAACAGAAAAGAAACTGTACAGTGTTTCACAGATTCTCTGGGGAAAAACACAAGCCACTTTAAACTTAGGATTCCTTGCAATCTAACAGAAAGATTTTCATCACTGCAAGCAAAAGGAATGTTAGCCTGCAGTACGTCTTATCCCCCATTTCTTTTGAGAACCTGTAAATCAAGACTTCATAATAGAGACACAGGGCAGTTTCTAAGTACTAAAAATAGACAAACTACAAAGTCAAATCTAAATATTTTGTAAATGACTTGCATTCTAGTATGCCACAAGGTGGGTGTTTTAATCACTTTTTCACCACTATAAAAAATAAGAACAGGAGTAAAAGTTTATTTGATGCTCATGGTTTCAGAAGTCTCAGTCCATAAATGGTGGACTCCACTTCTCTGGGCCTCAAGTGAGGCAGAACATCATGGCAGAAAAATTGGGAGAGGAAAGCAGGCATGGGCATGGTCATCAAGAAGGAGAGAGAAAGGGCAGGGGAGAGAGACAGCACTCTGCCCTATGCAGTGATAAAATGTAAAACTCAAAGGCGCTCCCACCTCCTCCAGCCTAAATTCACCCCTACCTGCCTAAAGTCACCATCCAATTAGTCTCTACCAGGGGACTAATTCACTGATTAGGTTAGAACTCTCTTAACTCAATAATATCACCTCTAAAATTTTTTATATTGACTCACACATGAGCTTTTGGGTATCAACTAATACCTAAATCATAACAGTAGCAAACCTAGGATGTAAAACTCACAAGTATCATTTACAAAAACACCTGATTTAAATAAGGGCTCACCAACTTGCCACACAATGTACAGTGACTTAGCTATAACTGTCTAATTATGAAAAAAAACTTTCCCTTACATCGTCCCTACCAGCAGACATGCTCCATGAAGGGAAGTGAAATAACTCTAAAGTTACATTGAATAAGTAAACCAAATACTTAGGCTTAAAATATCTAAAGGAGTTCAGAACTTAGCTTATATAGCTACAGGTTCCACTTTTCGAACTCTGGCTTTGGCCTCCAACATTATAATATCCATTATTCTTAGTTATTTAGAAAATTCATTAGAAGTAAAATCTAAAAATTATCTGAGTCATTGATGATTCTAGATCCAGGATGATGAGGCCAGCAATGACACTGTTGTTGTTGGTAAATGTCAGAAGGTGCCATGTTGGAAAGAGAAGTGGAGTGCTAAGAGCAAGGAGGTGAGGGTTTGAATACTGGCTCCACCAATTGCCACCTTGGTCTAGCTGCTTAAACTCTATATGAAACTCTCCTTAAATTTTACATGTGTCTATTTCATAGAATTCTTGTGAAGATTGATTACAAGGTACAAGGTGACCACTAAGACTCCTGACAAGCAAGAAAAACTCAACATTAGACACCACTATTACTTTAAGTATTTTATTAGTAATAATGTTCTTCAGATCCAGAAATAAATGAATTTTGATCACAACTTTGTTACTTAAGTACCTTTGTAAACTCGAGAAAAATGTTTAGGTATATTGAATCAGTTTCCTCGTGTATCATAAAGGGATAATGTTGCCTCACCTCAGATTCACTGTGGGGTTTAAAGTCTTCCTTAGCAGTTTATACTGTACTGTAAAGCATCAATACAGTTTCTGGGATAACATTTTGCAAGTAATGGTAAGCATTACTGTCTATCTGCTTACATGTTGAACCTATGTTAAAGGCTATGAGAGAAAGGTAAAAAAGTATATAATATGTGCCTTTCAAACTAGTTAGGCAGCCAAGATATACAGAGTCGGCTAAGAAAGGCACTACTTAAAATTTCAAATATTTTTGATGACCTGTACATAAAAACAAAATTGGACCTCCCCAATATGTATTTATTAATAAAGCAAATGATAAAATATAACATATTATTAACATTATATAAAACATAAAAAATAGACTGAAAGAATAAGGTAAAATGTTATTAAAGATATAAAGTCTAATGTCATTAAAATATTTTGCTATATAATGTGTTGATATACTATGTTATATATTAACTATTAGGGTGTTATAAAATTTGAGAAAGTAGTATGATTAACTATACCACTTTTATTTTTAACAACATAACTGTAAAATGTTACATTTTTACATTTTTAAAAATGAAGTTCAAAATTCTCCAAAATTTTATTTGTAAAAATTTTAGAAAGATTAAAAAATTATATTTCTGGGGATGGAGCAGTGGCTCAGCAGTTACAGCTCTTGCCCAGCATGTGCAAGCACACGAGTTCAAACCCCAGCACCCACATGCACAACTAAGTGTCAGAGCAACAACAGCCATGTGGTAAACTCAATAAAAATTGATTCTGTCTCTTTCTTTCTTTCTTTCTTTCTCACTGTCCTTCTTTCTTTAAAAAAATTATATTTTTGAAGTTTTAGAGTCTGTAGATATTAATTTTTTATAGATGATACACATTTTTACAGAAACTCCTCAGTAAGAATATAAATAATTTAGGCATCTATTTTCCAAATGCTGTTTCCACAGCAAGTTTATTTTTAAAAGCAATTATTTTTTTCACGTATTGAAATATCACTCTTAGCTTGAAGGGGTGAATTGAAGGAGTTATTTTTGTTCTTCTGTTTTTTAAGATCTGATGGTTTCAGCTTACCTGAGAGATACTTATCAAATCATTTGTCAAAGATCAGCAAATTTGGAATAGTTGTCATTTGTAAAGTAAAAAACCCATAATTCACTTTTAGGGTCAGCAACTCTTTTGACAATATTGTCAAAAAGAGTTAAGTAATATCTGTAAAATTTTTCAATCAATTCCCATCTTATCCCATAGCATTTAAAGATTTTACTATTTTAAAAGCTTTGTTTTTTAATATAGTCAAGTATGTGAGGATATCCTGTAAATGCAAAATGTGATATGCTATAATACATGAATGATCCTGTTAAGAACAACACTAATAATACCTGTCTTTTAGAGGTTTATTCTGTAGGAAACATTTTTTGGTGAAAGGATAGATATAGGATGCTAGATTTGCTTCATTTATCAAATATTACAAAGCTTAATATCTTCCTCATATTTGCATTAAAAATAGGTACTTTAGCTGTATTTTCTCCCTGTCTTTAGTGGATAATCTTGCATACTTCTGAGTATGTGGCCCCCATTTTGCAGAACAGTGTCAAAACACAAGCTCTTGATGAAATTGATATAAGAAAATCAGCAGAAGCTGGAGTAGCAAGAGAAGGCTAGTCATTGGATTTTGGATCATGGAAAAACATTCTTCATAAGATTCCCAATTTTTGATAAATCCTTGGTAAGTATTTTCACACTGATTATCCATTCTCTGCATGGAAAAAATGGGTCTGTAGCTGTGGTATTCAATGAAGTAGCTATTAACCACTTGTGATTATTTAAATTTAAATAAATTAAATGAAACAAAATTTGGGATTCCTGAGTTTTGCTAGACATACATTAAAACACGTGGTTAGTGGTTATGTTAGTAGCACAGATTATAGGATATGTCCATCGTTTTGGAAAATTTTCCATTGCTATAAGAGAATAACTAGGTGATTTATAAAGAAAAGAGATTTATTTAGCTCACTATTCAGGAAGTCCACTATCATGGTGCCAACATCTGCCTGGTTTCTAGTGAAAGGCTTATGCTGTTCCATGCATGGTGGAAAATCAAAAGGTCATGCAGTTGTGAGCAGAAGGGAAGCACTTCTCGGGGTAAGGGGAGAGGTTCCAGGTTAATTATATAACAATCAGCTGTCACAATAACTAACCTTACCTTTGAGAGGACTATATTAATCACTTCATGAAGATGGAGATTCACGACCTGATTACCCCTTCAAAGCCCCAACATCTATCAATATTATTGTATTGGAGATCATGCCCCAACATCAGGGATAAATTGCAGCCAAATCACAGTATCCATTATTTCAGAAAATAATGGATAGAGCTAGTCTGGAATTTGACCTTTTAGGAGTCCAACAGATTTTCCTTGATGAAAAGTTACTATCTAAATATCACAAACAAATATTTACTTTGGTCTAAAATATCATTGAATGAAGAAATGTCCTTCCTTGATTAGTCATACATAATTAGAAATTCAAACATTAATACCAGTTCAGTTTTATTAGAACTTAATTTGTATCAGGCATTTTACTAAATATTTTGTAAGGCTTATTTCATTTAATCCTCACAATGGTCTAAAAGTCAACTCTTAATTTGTAAAGTAAACAACTCAATGTGATATGGTTGAAAAATAACAAAGTTGTGACATGAATTATGGAATCAGGTAATTAAGGGGAGCTGTATTTTGCAATGTGACATGATCTGAGGGGCAAGACAGAAATGGTGTGCAGAGACTCAGGTACTTGCCCTGAATCCAAAATTTAAGGAAATGGAATGTATCTCTTATGGTTTAGATATGAAGTATTCCCCAAAATATCACATGTGAGCCCATGCAAGAAGTTTAGAACTGAAATGATTGGATTATGAAAGCCTTAACTCAATCAATACATTAATCCACTTGGATGGATTAACTGAGTGGTAACTCTAGCCAGGTAATGTGAGGCTAGAGGATGTAGGTCACTGAGGTTGTGCCTTTGGGGTGTATGCTTTGTCCCTGGTGAGCAGAACTCAGTCTCACTGCTTCCCGAATGTTACACACTAAGATGATTTTCTTTGCCACACTCTTCCATCATGATGTTCTGCCTCATCTTGGGCCCAGAGGATTGGAGTTGGCCATCTATGGACTGAGACCTCTAAATCCATGAATCAAATAAACTTTTCCTCCTCTAAATTGTTCTTGTCAAGTGTTTTGGTCACCATGTCAAAAATCTCAGTGGTAAAGATAAGTAATATTTTAATCCACTATTTTTAAAAATTAGAACTAAAACAAAATATATATGATAGATGAAATATCAAAATTTGAAACAAAACTGGTCACTATTATTGATTTTTCTTTTTGCCTCAAGTTCCCAATTGCTCTGCACATCACATCATTTAAAATTGTGGTATGTTTTCCATTTTGGATTTTTTTCACATTAATTTGATTTTTGAAAATTCTCTGTAAACGCTTTTAATCATGTCTTTTGACCTAAGTTAGAACCATGACTGATTCAACTATTTAATCAGAATCTCTGAAGGTATGAACCAGAAAGCTATTTTTTTAAGAATTCCCCAAGTTTGATTTTGTAGATACTAATGCATGATTCTTTCCTATGATTTGTTTACTGCTGATGTATCCAGATATATTAACTGGCTGGGTTCAAGGCTTTCATTATCACAGTTTTTTACAACAATAAAGCCTGCCCTGTTGTCTGTCTTGACTTTTAGGACAAATCTCTCTTCCCATGAAACCTTGAGTAATAATGGTTTGTGAGACTAGTACTTATATATAGAAATATTGTATAAAATGCTTAGATACAGAGTTATTGCAGGCACACAATACATACTCAACAAAAGAGAGCATTTTATAAGATAATATTTATTTTTCTCTCTCCTTTATATGAATTTCTTGAGAGATGAGAAAACTGACAGCAGCTAAATAGGAACTGAAAAATTGTCATGGAACTTCATGTGCAAAAACTGAAGGCAGCTATAATAAGTGATTGATAAGTGAAAGTGTCATCTTTTGTAAGAGACTGATACCTTCTACAGTGGCATTCTACCATGGTCACTAAAAACACAGAACACAGTCCTTCCAATTGAGTCTGTTGATTGTCCTGTTCCCAGGCGTCACACTTCCCAGAGAACCTTGGTTTGTAGGAGGCCCTGTGATGCAAAAGGGAAGAAAAAGAGACAAGCATGATTTTAGTACAGACAGACATGGATTCAAAGCTCAGCTCTGATAGCTCTGCAATGTTGGACAAGATACTTGTACTCCCTGATCCTCAATTTTCTCCTAGAAAATGTAATGATTACCTGAGTGTGGTTTGTACCTATTGTGACTGAGGGTTTATATTTACCAACCTATTGCTTGAAAAGTATCATTTATTGTATATTTAGGTCAAAAAATTACTTTTCTTGGTTTTTGCAAATACCAAGACACTATTTTAAGCTAATTAGGATAGAATTCAGGTAAGAAGATGAAAATGAAACGTTAAGAGGAGCAATTTAATTTGAGGTTTCTCCTAAGCAAATGAATTCAGGTTCCATCACAATAGGTGAGTAAATTATATCAATATAAGGGTAGTCAATAGTCACATTCTTGTTCAATATCAGTCACTATATCTTTATGCATTTTTTAAAAACTCCCAACTGCCTTATAACAAATAAGATATCAAACATTTCTTTTTCTTTTCTTTTTTTCTTTCTTTCTTTTTCTTTTTTTGACTATTGTGTCTAATCACTAAGCCCCATCTCCAGTCCACTTTATTTTTTTATTTTGAGACAGGATCTTGCTAAGTTGCTTAGCGCCTTGCTAAGTTGCTAAGGCTGGCTTTGAACTTTTGGTCCTCCTGCCTCAGCCTCCTGAGCCACTGGGATTACAGGCATGCACCACCTCACCTGTCCCAATTATGTTTCTTATTATATCATTTTTATTTCTGTCTTAGCCTCATCAAGTACATTTGAGGGAATCATTAAATTAATAAAGAACAATTCTCGATATCACAACATGATGAATTTTGATGGATTAAAGCAACTATCTTGGCTTATAAGTGAGAGCTGTGAATGAGGAAACCACAGTTTTAACTCATATGTGTTATCACAGTGGTGTATGAGATACCATCATCAAGATTTTTATTTCAGGTTTGTATAATACTGGGTGACATGAAATATGATTCATTATTTCTCATAGCTGCATTGATTGGGCCAAGTTGAGTGGTTTCCTATGTGGTATAGGATGAGTGAGGTTGCATTTAACTGGGAATTCAGCTGGGGCTAAAATGACCAAAATGCTCTCTTATCCTCTAAGATGCTTACACACAGCTTTTTGATATACACATCCAATGACTTCCTTCCAAGAGGCAGAAGGCAGAAAATGCCAGTCTCAACAGTCAGACCAAGGGTATCATCCCAGCTGCATCCAAAGCAAGTCATGAGACACAGGCCAATTCCAAGGTCAGAGGAAACAGACTCCACTGCTTTGGGGGAAGAATAGTAAACACATACAGGGATGCAAGGAGGTCTGGACAACCACATCTGCATAACTTCCACCTCAGCACTATCTAGATAAAAGGAGCAGGTATCAAGCACGCTTAACTCTAGCAGCTCATGACACCTTGCACAGCGCAGCCAAACAGAGCGACTTAACGCCGGAACATATTTTTGCCACAATTTACATCATTTCCCTCCTGCATTCACAACCCCCAAACTAATGCTAAGTTATATACCATGTTGCAAGAAGTTCCAAGTTCAGAATTCTGTCACCTTTATCAAGCCTAGATGTGGGAAAGCTTTTGGGGTGCCAACAACTAGATTCAGGAACTCAGGAACAATTTCCAAAATAAAGTGTAAAGCATTGTCATTGTGGCTGGACTGCTGGCAGAGGTCAGGATGGTGGGGAAGAGTTTGTTAATAAAAGAAGAATGATATTGGGGAAATTGGTACAAGAAACTGGAGAAAGGGTAAATCTTTTTATCTATTGGAAAAAGAGTTGATAAGATTGTTGCCTGAAATTAATTGGAAGACAGAAAATGTACCAGTAAGTGCTGAAGGGGATTGGGAGATAACTAGGCACAAAAAATTAATTTTTAAGCTGCTTATGAGAGACTATTGCAAAATATATATGACTTAAAGCAGAAAATCTCCAGTTTTCTGTTAGAATTGTGATAACATGTTTTCAACCCAAGTCATGCTGAGTTGAAAAATAAAAACTTCTGATTCACAATTCCTTAAACCACAAAAGGCTTTCTAAGGAAGAAATAGCTTCAGGGCAAAGATCAAATTTAGGTTCTGATGATAAAATGTGACCTCAAGGTTATGACCAAATCAATAAAATAATGCAACACTATTTTGAAAAATTCAAAAGATTTAAGGCAGTGCCTTGAAAAGAAAGACTAATGAGGGTTTTAAAGGTATTATCTTAGGGCATCCTGAAACTCAACCCAAAGTAGAGAGAGGTATGCCTTGCAAAGTTTTGTAACTATTATATTTTCCTAATGTAGTGAATTTGATACCTTGGAAATCCACAGTGTTTTTGAAGGTATTTTGATTATATTAAATGAAAAGGGTCAAATTTTAAAATTAAAAGAAGCTTTTATAACTAACATTTTGAGGGCAAGGAGATGACTGTGAGAGAAACTCATTTACCAATATAGGCCAATTGCTATGGAAAAGGAAGGATGATTCAAAGGATAGATTCAAGAGTTCAAGGACAGAGCTCAGGCATAAGAAATTACTCCCAGGGATCAGAACTCGATCCTAATCAAGTAATATTCACTTCCTTGACTGGGGAATTTAGGTTTTGCCATTGTCAGCAATGAATGTGAAGCTTGTCCCTCTCTCTCTCTCTCTCTCTCTCTAATTCTTTCTTGGTACTGGGGATTGTACCCAGAGCTAATTCCAAGCCATTTTTGTTTTTGAGATAGGGTCTTGCTAGTTGTTGAGGCTGGTCTTGAATTTGTGATGCTCCTGCCTCAGTTTCCAGAGAAGCTGGGATTATACGCAAGGGCTACTATGCCCTGCTAAAGTTTGTCTCTTTTGTATTACAAATCTTAGATCAACAAGAACCATGCTGGAAGAGCCTTATCCAGATATGAATGTGGATCACAAGTTACTGTATTTCAGGGCTGAACCTATAATTGAATAAGACTTCTGATTCTTGAATTGGGTTGAAATCTGTTGTTTATGGGATGAATATGAATTGTTATGGCCAGAGAGTATATTGTGATAAACTTCTTGCAAGTATTGCCATTGAAAATGTTTTCCCTTCCAATATGGTTATAACAGTTGAAATCTATTTCCCCTATCCTTGAATATGAAATAGCCTCTAACAAAATACGTAAGAAACAGGGTTCTGGGACTTTCCAGGTCAGGTCTTAGGACAATTGGAAAGTTGTATCTTCTCTCTTTCGCAGAGCTCTGAGCTACCATGCAAGAAGTCCATTTGCCCTTCAGGAGGGGTTGAGAGGAAGTATGAAGCCATCTCAGACATTCCACCTGAGCTCCCAAATAAAATTAACCATGTGATTTTACTAGATGACCCCACAGGAGATAAAGTCAATTTAAAGAAGCATGAGAATTAACAAACCATTTTTGTTTCAGTCATGGCATTTTCTACTGGTATCTAACAAATTATTGCAAGTTTGGTGGCTTCAAAACAACATCCACCTATTATCTTACAGGTTTCCTATGCCCAGAGTCTTGTCCAGCCATGCTGGTTTCTCTGTTTAGGAGCTCACAGGGTTATTATCAAGGTATTTCACAGACTCATCTTAGTCTTGGCTAGAGAAGAATCCATTTCCAAGCTCACTGAGGCTGTTGGCAGAATTAATCTTCCTTCAGTCATACATTTGAGAGCTTGTCTTCTTTCTGGATGTCAGCTGACACCCTCTCTCATGTCCTAGAGGCCTCTTATAGTTACCTTCCACGTGACCTTCCTCTTAGACTATTTACAATATGACTGTTAAGTTTTTGCTGAATCTGCTAAAAAAAGAGTTTTATGTAAGGTAATATAATCAAAGGTGACATCTTGTAATCTTTACCTTATTAAATAATCTAATCATTGGACTGTCTTCTTGCCTTTGCCATATCTGCTGCTTAGAAACAAGTCACAGATTCCACTTTCATGTAGGGGTGGGATTCTGCAAGGGCTGACTCAACACTTCTTTTAAAATGGAATTTATATATATTTTTTTAAATTCATTCAACATAGTCTTACATATTGGAGGGAATCATTCTTACATATTCATGCATAGATGGATATTGACAAATGAAGTTAAGGATCTTAGTCCAGGATCTCCCCCCTTTGACCACTCTCTGCTCCCATGTCCCCTCTGCTTTATGCCCATGTTATAGATAGAAAAAAAGCATACACTTGTGTATTAATTTTTGAGTTTTCTGATCCTCTCTGCCCACCTGTGTATAGTTGGGCTTCTCATGGGTTCCTAGCTGCATTGATAACCCCCCTAATCCTTCTCTAATGCTGCTTTAATCACCCCCCTAATACCTCCCTCCCCTCCTAGGGATGATTTCCTCAAATTCCTAGCTACAAAGATAACCAAAATCAATGGACATAACTCAAGTTTAGATTACATAATAGTAAATTGTTGCATAAACTCTTCAGTAAAAAACAGTAATAATAACTACATCCTTAAACTATGCACAGTAATATCCTACGTATAAGACAATCTTTGTGTAGTACTCAATTAGCACTTAAAAATAACCTATCATAGTTACTGTTGTAAAAAAGGAGGAAAGTGATTCTTAGAGTGATTATTAGATTGACAGAACTTACCTAGCTAGGAATTCATAGAGCCATGGCTGCTTTTCATTCATTTTCATCAGTCTCCAAAATGTGTCCATTAAAAGAAACCATTCCTTTATTTATCTTCACAAGTGAATGATGCCAAAACTTTGGCAAAGATAGAATTTGCACTACAGCACTCCTTTCATTAAGAACTCCTTTCATTAAGAACTGGGGTTTCCTTCAAAGACTGGAAATTAGAGAAGACAGTATCCTTCCAAATGCATCAAATCACTGATGTCTAGAAATGTATCATTTCTTATTTGTTTTTTAAATCAGGAAAGAAAGTTTGAATAAGTAAAATAAGACCTTGACCTTGTTGGTATAGCTGGCTGGTTTTACCAATTGTAATGGTAATAAAACCCAGTGGTAGTCTAAATACAGAGTTGACAGAAGAATCAAATGGAGTTTTAGAAAAGTAATTCTAAAGTTTATGAAAAATGAAATCAATCAATTGAAGAAGAAATTTGCAGTGAAAGAATCAGCACTTCTAGTCTCATAAATAAAGCGTGAAAAAGCCTCTCAGTGCTGAAGAGAAGAGAGTTGCTATACTTCACACCATAGAACTTCACAGAACTGTTGAACTTCAAACAGACTAGCTGCAGACAGTTATGAAAACTCAGCAATGCAGTGATTCTTTTAGGGTCACCGCAGAGGCTGAAATAGAGAAGAAAGGATTTTACACCCACCAGTTTGACCCAGATAGCTTCAAAAGTTAGCTTAAGCATCCCCTTATTCTCTCATTTGTTCATTCATCTTATTACACTTTGACACTGCAATTCCTACTATGTGCAGCAAGTATTGAGATAAGCACTGGGGAATAAGGGTGAGCAAGATGAACTTAATTTCTTCTCTCACAGAGCTCAGAGTACAATGGAGTGGAAAAGAATAACAAGGAAAAAGACATTTGTAACTGAGTGGAATAGGTTAGGCTGTGTTATGCAAGCCATAGGGACACTCAGTTTAAGCCCCATGTGTGTGGGGGAAGGATATAGTTCAGGGAAGAGTTCCTGGAAGAAAGCACACATCTGGTGACCTCTGAATAACAATAGATGCCCAGGTCATAAAGACTTGGGAACCTATTCTTTTTTATCCAAGAAAATGGCTCCCATGGGCATTTAGTGGTGAGACAGAGCAAGATAAGTTTATGGAACAGAAGGAGCACAAGGAAGTGGTGAAAAGTGACAAGTAATATTGTGCCTCAGTCTTGTGAGTCTTAAGATCGTCATTTAGGCAAGTAGAAGGAGTTCGTGTAAGGAAGCAACAATGGGAAGAGAAATAATTGCTTTATTCTGGTTGATATTTAGATTAGCCTTTGAGGGCATGAAAGAATATGTGTGCTTACTGAGAGCCACCAGAGTAAACATTCAGAATGCTTTACAATTTCTTTCAAATTACACTTTAGCTTTATTTCCTTAAGTGTCAGTAAGATTACTTGTATTGCTATTTCTATTATTAGCATGATCACTGCCTAGCATTTATTGAGCAGATCCAATGTATTAGACTTTTCACTAATGAACAATACTGTTTAAAACTTTATAGCTATGTTATGGGGTAAGCACTATGAAGAAAACCACTGCTTACAGGGATTTAGTTAGTAACTTATCTGATTTTATGTGAGTAATATGTGGCAGAGGAAGGTTTTGAGTGTTGTCTACAGCCAAAGCCTATGTTCTTAACTGGTATGTCATATGGAAAGTAGTAGCTAGCTTGATAGAAGAAAAAAATCATTCAGAAAGAAAGACATTGATACAGTCTTTATTAAATTCCAAATGCCATTTCTACAGATAAACACAACATCAAGTCTACCTTTGAAGATCACCCTTTAGTGAAACAGATAGAAAAGAAAACATTTATCACTGTAATGGAATTTGTGATAATTTCTTTGAAGTGACTAGGCCATGGCATTGAGGAAAAAATGAAGAGGCTTAAATTAAAATAGAGAAGTCGGGGAAGGATTATTAAAAAGTGGTGGAAGTCATAGAAGCCATGAAGAGCACAAGACACTAAATTATGTGAATTTTAGATGACTCGGTCATGGTATAAAATGGGAATAGTAAGGAATGCACTTGAAGACAATCAAAAGTCAGATGATTAAAAGAGCAAGTGCTAGGGTAAGGTGTTTTGATTACCACCTGGAGTTAAATCTTTGGAAGTTTGAGCAGAGGAATGAAATCACTAGATTTGTGCTCTAAACAGAAAACTCCAGTAGTCAAAAAGAGGATTCAGAAAGAACAAGAATGAAGTCTCAGAGACCACACACACAAATTTCAAAAACAGGGTAGGATTGGGCGAGTGTGATGTTCATTGTAATCCTCTCAGTGGGATGGGAAGAGCTTTGAGTAGTGAACCAGTTTATTCACTTGCTTAGAAGAAGAAATAACCAGATGTGTGATTATCTACTGACTTAGGGCCATGGCCACCGATTTAGCTGAATGGTTAGGAAACAGGAAGGCATGTGAATAAAGTGGGGACAAGAAAATTTGGGGAGGAGGTATATGGATAGAAATCTCTGAGTGGGGAAAATATGAAAGTCGTGAGTATTTGCTCCTTAGCTGGTTATCTACACATTTGTGTATGAAGTATCATTATTTGCCTTCCATATAATATGATATGCTTAGTTTATGCAATAGTATTTAAGTACCTTTCATTTTTCATTTTGTATCATAATATTTAGATTACTGGGGCTCAGTGGTTTTGGTGCTTGGTTGGCAAGCATGAGGACCCGGGTTCAAACCCCAGCACCACGTACACAACTAAGTGTTGGAACAACGAAGGCCATGTGAAAAACTAAATAAAGTTGTTTCTCTCAAAAAAAATTTTTTTTAGATTACTGGGTATCAAAGAGTATCAGGACTTTGCATCTTTTGGGAAGGGGTTGGGGCATTTTTATTTTTATGCAATGTAGTTATATTACTCCTAAGTGGAATTATTGCCCCCTTTTTTGGGGTGGGGGAGAGATGGAGTGTGGTTCAAGGAGATGTGATGGGAGAAGGTTGAATTTTGCTGTGTGAGCTGACTGCTTTACAATGGACTTTGAGGAAGGGAATGCAATTTATGAGTATGATAAATGGTGAAAGATAAAGTAGAAAAGTTTACCCTGAGGTTTTGCATCTGGGTGAGAGAACTAGAACAAGGGTAGAAGTATGGGCATATTGATTTAAAAATGTACACTTAAAAAGGGTAATTCATGAAAGAGATCTTAAAGGAGGGCTACTGTGCTGTCTCCTATCTTTGTCCTTCTCAAGTCTGTGACATTTGACTGTGAATCATAGGAGAAAAATCCTAATTAAGACAATTTACCATAAAAAGTAGAAAGAAAATGGGGGAAATGGCTTTGCATAAAATAAAAATGCCCTTAGATTCAGAATTGCAGTCAGCTCATTTCAACCTCCATTTTTTTCAAAGATAGTTAGGAAAGCCCATCAAGGTCAAACCAATACATATTAGTATCTCCAGTAAGTTAATAATTTGGCTCTTTAATTATAATATTGTTTAGGAATTTATTCACATTTACTTAGGAAAAGTAAGAGAAACTGATCTCATTAAATAATTATTGAAGTTATGCTATGGTTTAAATGTATATGTTCCCTGCCCCAAAAATTGTATGTTGAAAATTAATCACTAAGGTGATGATTTTAAGGGATAAGATCTTAGGGAGTGGGCTTGGTCATGAGAGCAGGTACCACATGAATAGTATTAGTGCTCTTATAAAAGAAATTTTAGTAGCATTCTTATAAACAAGACTGTACAAGGCTTCCCATGAACATGCAGCAAGGAAGGACCATCTGTGAAGTGGAGAGGAAATCTCACCATCTACCAAACCTGTTGATGCCTTGATTTTGGACTTCCGAGAATCTGGAACAGTCAGCAGCAAATTTCTGTTGTTTATGAACTAGCTGGTCTGTTACCTGATTAGAGTTGCCTGAAAGAACTAAAACAAATCACATAAAATATGTGCAAATTAAATCTTTTGTCCACTTTTTATCATTGTGGTAAAACATATCGATCAAAATTTCCCCATTTTTTGCCATTTTTAAACATATTTCAGTGGCATTAAGTATGTTCATATTGTTACACAGCCATCACCACCATCCGTATCCGTCTTTTCATCTTACAAAATTGAAACTCTGTATCCATTGAACAATAATTCCCCATTACCCACCTCCAGGTCCTGGAAACCACATGCTAATTTTCAACCTTGTGATTTTGGTTACTGTGAATGCCTCATATAAATAATATCATACAGTATTTGGCTAGGTGACTGGTTTGTTTCACTTTGCATAATATCTTCAAGGTTAATCCATGTCATAGCAAATATCAGAATTAATTTTTTTCCCTTTGGGTACTGGGGTTGGAACTTAGGGATACTTTATCACTGAGCTACATCCCCATCCCTTTCTATTATTATTATTTTTCTGAATTTGAGACAAGGTCTTGCTAAATTGCTTGAGGAATCAGTAAGTTGCTAGAAATGTTGAACTTTTTTTTCATGCATCTATTGGCTTCTTGTGTTTCTTCTATTGAGAAGTTTCTGATTAGTTCTTCTGCGCATTTTTTGATTGGGTTGTTTTATTTTATTTTTGGTATTAAGATTTTTGAGTTCTTTGTTTATTCTGGATATTAGTCCCCTGTCACAAGTGTACCTGGCCAAGATTTTCTCCCATTCTGTAGATTTACTCTTCACAGTCTTAATTGATACCTTAGCTGTGCAGAAGCTTTATAGTTTAATAGCATCCTACTTGTTGATTCTTTGTATTATTTCTCATACTTTGAGGGTCTTGTTAAGGAAATCAGTGCCAGTTCCTATATGATGGAGTGTTGACCCTGTTTTCTCCTAAAAGTTGTAAGGTGTCTGGTTTAATTTGTAAGTCATTGTTCCATTTTGATTTGAGTTTTATGCAGGATAGATAGGGATCTAATTTAATTTTTTGCATATATCTGCTCAGTTTTCCCTGAACCACTAGTTGAAAAGACTGTCTCTTCTCTAAGATATATTTTTATCAATTAGTAGGTGACTGTAGATTTGTGTACTTGTTTCTGTGTCTTCTATTCTGTTCCATTGGACTTCATGCCTATTTTGATGCCAATCCAAGCTGTTTTTGTTATTACAGCCCTGTGATATAATTTCAGATCAGGTATTGTGAAGCCTCCTGCTCCTCTGTTTTTGCTTAGTATTGCTTTGGCCATTCTAGGTCTCTTCTTCCAAATGAATCTTAAAATTGTTTTTTTTTATTTCTGTGAAGAATGTCATTGGTATCTTGATGAAGATTATATTAAATCTGTATAACGCTTTTGGCAATATGGCTATTTTGGCAATATTAATTCTGTCTGCTCAAGAATATGGGATCTTTTCCATCTTCTAAGATCTTCTTCATTCTTATTTCTTTCTTCAATATTCTATAATTTTCCTTGTGGAACTCTTCATTAGATTAATTCCCAATTTTTTAAGATTATTATGAATGGACTAGTTTTCCTGATTTCTGCCTTCCCCAAATCACTGTTGGAGTACAGGAAGGATATTGATATATGGGTATTGATTTTGTTTCCTTTTACTTTGCTAAATTCATCTATAAGGTCTAAAAGTCTTCTGGTGGAGTTTTTTGGGTTTTCTAGATATAGGATCATATTTTCAGCAAATGGATAGTTTGACTTCTTTTCCTATGTGCATCCTTTTATTTTTATTTTATTTTATTTTCCTGATTGCTTTGGATAGTGTTTTGAGGACTACATTAAATAGGAGTGGTGAGAATAGAAAGCCTTGTTTTGTTCCTAAATTTAGTGGAAATGCTTTTTCTCCATTGAGTATGATTTGATGTTGGCTATCAGTTTGTCATAGATGGGTTTTACACCTTTATAATGTTAAAGTTCCTTTGATCCTTAGATTCTCCAGTGCTTTTAACATGAATGAGTGTTGGATTTTATCAGAGGTCCTTTCTGTATTTATTGAGAAGCTTGTGTGATTTTTGTCCTTAACTCTGTTTAAGTGATGAATCACATAGAATATTGGTCAACAATTGTTTTCTTCCAGGGTGGGGAATATCTCATTCCAGACCTTCCTTGCTTTAGGGTCTGAGCTTAGAAATCAGAACCGATCCTTATTGATTTGCCTCTAAAGATGACTTGATGTTCTCTTTTGCAGCTTTTAATATTCTTTTATTGTTTTCTCTATTGTTTATTTTGAATATGATGAGTCTTATTGAATTTTTCATTTGGTTAGGTCTATTTGGGGTCCTATCCTCCTTCTGAATGTACAAGTCTATCATATTTCTGATATGGGGGAAATTTCTGTAACTATCTTGTTGAAAATGTTCTTTATGCCTTTAGTTTGTATCTCCGTGTCCTCTTCTATCCCAAGGACATTAATTTTTATTCTTTTGATATCATCCCAGAACTCTTGTGTATTCTGGTAATGTTCTATAAGCTTTTTTTCCCTTACTGCCTTCTATTGTGTTTGAGATCACTTAGACTGTCTTGAATATCTGAAGTTATTTCTTCAAGAGCTGAGATTCTATTTTCTACAGAATTGGATCTGTTAGTGTTCCCTTCAAGTGAGTTTTAAATTTGGTTGATAGTGTCTTTCATTTCTAGTTCTCTTATGTTTTTTTTTCACTATTTTTACTCCTCTGTGAAGTGATCTTTCATTTCTTGTAATTGCTCTCTTAACTTCTTTCTTAAATCTTCTTTTAATTCTTTGATCATTTTGGTAATCAAATTATAACTTCTCTCTTGGTTTTCATCAAACTCACTATCAGTGGGCTTCTTTTTGGGTTATTGTTGGTTTGGGGGAAGATTTATTAGCCTGTTTTCTCATTTTTTCAAAGTTTTTCTTCTTAGGGGACTGGAGCAGTGGCTCAGTGGTTATGGCAGTTGCCTGGCATGTATGAGTACACAGGTACAAACCCCAGTATCCACATACACAACTAAGTGTCAGAGCAACAAAAGCCATATGAAAAATTCAATAAAAATTGATTCTCTCTCTCTCTCTCTGTCCTCTCTTTAAAAAAAATTTTTTTTCTTTTTGGGCCTTAATTGAGTTGGATTCCTTTTCCTCATATTTTGTATATGATTTTTTGTATGTAATTATCTTATTTATTCTGAGTTTTCTTTCTGGATTTGACATATGGGTTGGTTCAGGGGATGAATCCTGAGTTTCCTCTCTAGTTGCTCCTTCTTGGATCCTTGTTAATAGTTTGGGGTTTTTGTCCCTTCCCTTCCTTGGGTTTGAGAACTATCAGGGAAAAATGAGTTCAGCAGAATCCCTAACCTGTGAAATTTTAGTGTCCCTGTAGATTCCCAGCAGCTCATGAAATATGAGGAAACCAGCAAAAGCAACAACTAATGCAAACAATAAACAGCATTGAACTGGATACTTAGCTCCTACTGTGACTGCCACAATATTAATTGCCACCTAGGAGAAAAATGAGAGGGTCATTGCCTTTGGTGAAAAGAATATGTAACCACCATCTATGTCTGGCTTTACTTAAAAGTAGACAACAGATATCAACTTTAGCATTCGTAGCAGTAATAGTTTCAACAGCATTAATGGAGAGGGCTAAAGTTGTATAAACCAATTAGAGTTGGTGGTGGTAACAACACACACAATTAAGAGAAGAGGAAATGTGAGAAGAAGATCGAGAGGAACTTATAGTTTCAGAGCACGAACAGAGAGAAAGTAGAAGAGATGTAGGATGTGATGGTTTAAATAAAGAGCAGAAAAAATAGAGATAACAAAGTCAAGGATAAGTGAAAGTGGGAGTAATAGAATTTGACTTTTACCAGAAGGAAGGATAGAAGGAGGAATAGGATAACCATACAAATGAGAGATGGTACAAAATAAAAGCAAAACATATTGATCAAAAAACCCACCATCCCAAGGCAGCACAAGGAAAAATATCTAAAAAAAATACTAAAAATGAAGAGAAGAAAAAAAGGAAATTGGTAAGCATATGATATATGTTCCCAATCAGTGCTTCAAGAACATACACAGAATCAAAAACAAAACAAAGCAAAAAAAAAAAAAAAGCACTCAACAAAAAATTGAGATTATTTCCACTGAGGTGGGCGGTGATCAAAATAGACAATGCGGTAGAAACACACTGTCAGCTGGAGTTTGATCCACATAGTCTGGATCCCTGATGGAAACACTATGAGGGTGAGGCCACAGCTGGGTTCCAAGAGGGGAGGTCAGGGTGGCTAGGTTCAGGTCTAAAAAGGTCTCAGGAGCTTTGCTGGATGGTGCTTGTTTTGGAGAAGTTCGATGTACACACCCTAAGGTCCTGGCTTTTACATGTCTTTTCTGGAAATCAGAATCCCAAGAACCTGCCCAGAATTCTTGTCATGGGGTGGGGACAGAGTCCCCACTACTATACCGCTGAGAATACCACCCTTCTGGACTTCCTGGACTTAGTCCTTGAGAGCACCTGCACCTGCCTGTTCAGATTCCTGACCCACTTCACCTAGTTACAGGAACCACTAGCACCAAAGTGGGAGGTAGCAAGTTTGGCTTCCCTTTGCTTTTGCAACTTAAGTCCCTTTGGACAAAGTATCCTCTCTGCCTATTTTGCACTTGTATTCCTAGATGCTCCCTAGCTCTTGCTACATGCACCTCCTAGGACCATGAAGCTGCCTGCTCAGATCTCTCAGCTCCTGCAGTCTCTGCCTCCTGAAGTTGGTGACTGTCCAGCTCTCAAGGCCAGTTTGGAGACATATAATATCCTATGTGAACTAGTATAGCCCCTGGATTCAACTAAGGACTGGGAGCCCTTCTGATTTCAGGGTTCTCCATGGCAGATCTGTCCTTCGTGTATTTCTATGCTCATGGTCCTTGCAGCCATGAGCAGTCTGACCCCAAAGTGGTTTTTCTTCCTTGATTAATGTAGCCAAAGCTCCGAGTCTCTAATATTCTTTGTTTATCTAACACTGACCTTCAGTAAAGTTTGCTCTTCACCCACCTCACAGAAAGGCAGTTCTTCTGCTGTTCAAGTCCCATGTCATCATGGAGTGAATATCAATGCAGCCTTCCCGCACTATCTTCTCATCTCTCTGGGATTCTTTCCATTCATATCAAATGTCAGAATTTAGCTTGTCAGCATTGGCTTAAGAATTTGATTAGCAGCATGTTTGAGACAGCACTGAATTTACAGATTAACATGGGCACACTTTTATACGTGTAATATTTAGTGTTTCTATTCATAAATTTTGTATATCTATTTAAGTCTTCTTTTAGTCTCAGAGATATTTTAGGTATGTTCCTAACATTTTATAACACTTCTACTTATTCAAGTGATATATTCTCTTTAATTAACTGTCTTTTGGCTCTCTTATAATTTACTTGTCTTCGATAGTTAAGGCACTGGGTAGTTTTTTGTGTGTATTTTGTGTAGCAATGATACTAGAATCTAATTATTAATTTTAAGAAATTTAAAAATCAATCCCTCTGGATTTTCTTTGTAGAGCTTTATATCATCTATGAATTCTTACAGCTCAGTCTTATTTATTTTTCTTAACATCTGCATTGTCTGGGATATCCAGTAAGATATTGATTAATGAGAGTACTAGTCAGTGGTGCAGACTGAAATGTGCACTCCCAATTCATAAATTTAAGCCCAATCCCCAATGATATTTAAAGTAGGGCCTCTGGGAGATAATTAGGTCATGACAGTGGAACCCTTATGAATGAAATTAGTGCCCTTTTTAAAACAAATATAGGAGGGCTTGATATTCTCTCTCTCTTGGTCTATATTCTGTCTCTGTTGGTTTGCCTGTCTGTTTCTCTCTCTCTCTCTCTCTCTCTCTCGGGAAATTCAGAAGAAGATTCTCATCAGAATACTACATTCATGTTATCACCCTTATCTCAGACTTCCCAGACTCCAGAATTGTGAATAAGCAATGTCTGTTTTTTAATCTCTAAGTCCCAGGCCTAAACTGAGTAGGACTGTTAACATCTGTAAATTGTTCACAAATTAAAAGTAATTTTTGAAATTACCTACTCTTAAGCATGAGTTTTGCTGAGAGATTCTGATGTACAGATGACATCAAATGAAAGAAATTTCCTCCTATATGAATAGCTTAATAATATTTTTAAACAAATTCATATGAAAGGCTTTCATTAAACAAATCTATTAGGATTATTTTATTTTTCCTCAGGCCACTAACATAATGGCATAAATATGATTTCCTTAATGCTGTACCATCCATGTATTTCTTGGAAAGGAGCCCTTCTTGGTCTGAATACATTACCCCTTGTTCATTTTTGTGCTAAGATATTTTCTTTTTGGCCTTACCTGGGAAACTTTCCATCCTTTTTATAGTCTGAAAAGGAAAAGCTAATGATGTTGGCACAGATGAGAATTCTGTCTTTCTTTTGAATATAGTAGCTATAGAATAATGAAATGCATTTCTCTGTAGCATATAAATTATTCACTTTTGCAAGTAGAGAAAAGACTGATTAACTTCTGTGCACACACAAAATATCCACATATTGAGTGGTTCTAAAAGTGACTTGTAAATTCTAAGATAATTCAAAACCACATTAGTTGAAACCACATTAGTGTCTCTCTGGTCATTGTGTGTTCCCTCCAGGAACCAAGATCTGGGAGTGAGACTAACAGTGAGAGCTGCTCCTGCTACATGAACTCTTGACTCTTAGGAGCACCGCATTATAAATGTAGTGACTGAGAAGTGGCCCAGAGGAGGGTAAGCTTCAGTGTTAGTAACCAGAGCTTCAAGTGTTGAATCCTTGACGCTAGGACTTGTCATATTTCACCTAGAATTTAGCATCTTCCTTCTCTCCCAGTCATACTCCTGTCTTTCCCAAGTAATGACATTCACATGTTAGCACTGAACTGACGATCATCCCTTGCTTCCACTTAGCTCTCATTCCACCTGGGTCTGACATCTTTAAGGTCTTGTAAATCCCTTTACTCTGAAGTAGTCCTACAGCCACTCTTCCACCTTTATCACTTCATTTCTCAATATCATAAACTTTATTAATTGAGGGACTTTGTATAAAGTAGGATGGGGGTTAAAAATTATGATACAAAAATACTATCTGATCCTAGATGCTTATTGGTGATTTTTTATAAAATACTACAAATGTAATAATTTTGTAGGTAGATCCTTACTGTCTTTTCATATTTTTGGTATGGTTATTATTCAATTCAGTCTTTTGAAATGTTCTTGAGAAAAATTTTAAAATTTATACATTATATTTCTAGGTCTCCAATGATTCCTTTAGATTTTGAAGCTGATATTTAATATAAAATGTCTTGAATTAATCAACATTTCTATTTTTTTCTCTGATCAATTTGAGGGCCTTGGCACTGAGAGCCTTAGTTTTTGTATCTCCAAGCTCCTTTTCCATCCGCCCTGCCAAGTTTTCCATGTAATAATTTTCTTGGATTTAGATTCATGTATTTTTTTATATTGAACTTGAGCATTTATTAAAAACATTACTATTTCTCCTAGCTTTTAACTCAACTTTTTTTCTTAAATTTGTCATATCATTGTTTTTGACTTTATATTTCACTTTGCATAGATCATAGCCTTCAATTATGTCTTTGCATATCACAATTTGCTCTTCCACTTGAACAAAATGTTAATTATGAATTTTCATTTTAAGAATATTTTTCTTTTTTTCTGTAAAAGGTTGAAGATATTATTCAACCCATTCTAGAATACAGGGACCAAACAGAAATCTAATGCAAATATATATCTTATTCCTTTGTTGGCAATTAAGATTAGTGATGAAGGGTTTTTCCCTTTCTTAGAGTTCTTAAGTACAACATGATATTCTTGTTTTTTATTATGTATTTATGCTATTGGCATTCAGGGAACAATTTAAACCTAAGATGGTATGTCTCTCTCTCTCTCTTTTTTTTTCCTTAGCTCAGTGGAATTGTCTTCTATTATTACCTCTCTTGACTTATGGACTTATGTCTATTTTTTTATTTGGAACTCCTCTTAGAAGGATAACAGATATTCTGGATTAATTCTTCTAAGTCTTCTTGTTTTTGTTTTGTTTTGTTTTGTTTTTTGAGAGAGACAGAGAGAGAGAGAGAGAGAATCAATTTTATTTAATTTTTCATTGTGGCTTTCATTGCCACAATGTTATAAATTGAATTTGTTGTATATGTGATGATGTGGTTCAAACCAGCTTCTGCACAAGCCAGGCAAGTGCCACAACCACTGAGCCACCGCTCCAACCGCCAAAAAGATTGTTACTTATAATTCTTAATTTGTTTGTATTTTAAGTTTCTTTGGTTTTTTCCTCTTTATTCTTCATGATTTCTTTGTATTAATTTTCCAGATAATTAATTTATTCTTCAGCCAATTCCTCTCTTTATTGGCCTTTCTGATTTTTTTCTAAGTAAAGTCACCTTATTTCATTTTGCCATTTTCTTCTCTAGTGCAAACTTTTATATTTGTCATGTAGTAACTATTCAGCTTTATTTCCCCTGAGGATGCTATTTAAAATATTCTGAAATTTTCTTGTTTTTCCTGAATTTTACCCCTTTCCAAGACAACTATTTCTATTAGTTTATTTTGATAATTCTCTTTCAATTTTCTGCTTTTATTCAAAAGTCTAGTAACACCTGGTTATCAATCTGATTTAGGAATGAAGGACCAGGTAGAGCAGCAGTAAGGACAACAAGAAGCCATTCCTTTCCAGGTGTGTAGGTCTCTGTTACACTTATATCTACATATCATTTTTCAGATGGTTGTTAAATTTTCTCTTCTGCTAGTAATGCCCTGTCTTGTTTTGCATTGATATTCTGTACTTAGTACTTTTAGTACTATTTTTTCTATAGTTAAAGGATTTTAAGCAGAAATTAGAATTGATGATTATGCTGTCTCTGCATTCTTTATCACATTGCTGTGATGGTTGTCAATTAATATAAAGTGGATAACTTATTTCCTCATGTTTAAAATGAGAGATATTTTACATGCATTAACCCTTCTACAATTTTCTAATATTCGTAATTAACTTCCTCTTTATACATTTTCTGTCCCTCATGGACATTATTATTGTTCATATCAGGCATTCGATTTTGGGGACTGACATGTCCAAAATCTGCAGATTAGGCTAGAGACCCCTAAAAGTTAATGTTATAAATTGAATTTGGAGGTTGCGAATTCTCTTCTCTGGGAACTTCAGTGCTTTCCTCTTTGGTTCTACATCTAATCAAATGAGGCCCATCCACATTATAGAAAGTAATATGCTTTATTCAAAAGCTATTGATTTAAATGTTGCTCTCTTATTTAAAAAATACCTTCTAAAAACATCTGGACTGGTGTTTGACTAGATATCTATATACTGCAATTATACATAAATTATATTTGCAAATATTCACTAATGTGTAAATTATAGTAATGTGTACAACAGTATAAATCTTTGTTTTAGACATATTTTTAAAATTTCCAAATATTTATTGATTTTAAAATTAGTTATTTGTAAAAATTCTTGTATTACTCATAATTTCTGCTGTCATGCAGTAGTCACTTTCAGAATTTCAACCTAGCACACGTATTGAGTGGAGTCAACTCTAAGTGGACTGTTCTAAAAGTTTCTGGCCTATAGTAATACATAACTTGATGAATGGGAAAATTCTCAGCAGAGGTAGCTAATAATGTAGAGGAACTTCCTGCTTCTTATTGTCAATGCACTTACATTTTCATTCCAAAATATGTCATCTTTGGTGGACGAATTAGATGGTATTTCTTTCCAACCCTTTATACCTTCCCTGTGGTAGAACTCTAGGTCTAAACACTTTGCCATGTTCCCTCCGGTAGAGTAGGTGGAGAATACATCTCCTTATTGGCCTTGAGCTTGATTCTTTGCCTAGCTTTAGGCAATTAACATACACGGATAGGCAAGCAGGCTAACAATGCTTGGTTTGGTTTACTTTCTTGTTTCCATTGTCTGGCATCTGGACAGAATTCACTAAGTAGTCACCCATCTCAAAATAGTAAATAAGTGGAGCTTATCTTAACTGGAGCTATAATGTGAATTAGACTTCTAGTATCTCATCCACAAATCTGTAAGTATGAATCTTTAGCATTTTTGAAACCATTGAGATTTTGAGATTGCTTCTTACACAAAAATTTTATGAGTGCTGATGACTATTGTGGAGAAAGGATCAATCAACATGTAACACTGTACGAATTAATTGGTATTGTATATTACACACTCATTCTAAAGATATTTGTTAAGAAACTACTACATTCCAGGGATTACTCTGGCAGCATTAGTACTTTATTACTATCAGTGTCATTTCATCTCCTTTTTGACTATAATACAAGAAACCTACCTTTCTACCCTTTCATTAATTTGAATCCTTGTAGAAATCTTCTGTTGAAGAAAATAATCCTTAAAATTCTTTTTATGAAGTAATTATTTTCACTAACTGTGTAGCCTGAAGAAAGAAAATTAAACACAGAATATGAGGCTTTCAACTGAACAAAAGAATTTTAAACCATCTGTATAAAAGTGAAATTAGATTGTGGGTTGAATACCATTTGAATAAGGACAGGTCAGGATAAACTACAACAATAACTAACTAAAATCTCAGTAGTCTATAAAAGCAAAGATTTATTTCTCATTCGTACTGTGTGACCATCTTGGGGTGGTCTTGAGCTCCTCTTCCTTTTGTCTTCTTCTGCAATCCATGCTAATGATATACCCAACATATAAAATTTTGATGAACTCACAGCTCAAGGAGAGTATATGGTGGCTCATGGGGTTTCTGTTTGAAGTGCAATTTTGTTGTTTTGATTCTAATTTCATTGTCCAGTTCTGATATCAGTGGGTCATAAGATTATAACCAACACAAGGGAACAGCAGATAATTATAAATTATATTTTCCCACACCAAACCACTAAAATATATAATGTTGTAATTAATGATTACTTTCCATAGGATGGGAATTGAGCTTCTCAAGTCCGCATGTGTTAAGGGGAATTTCTAAAAAATTGGTAAGACATTTTTTGAAGAGGAGATAGATACAGAATGGATATTAATGTAATACAAATTTTAATCTAACAAGTAGTAGAGCATATATTCATGATAATTTGAGGTCAATATTGTAAATATTCCCAAATTTTCTCCTCATCAATAAGCAGTAAATGATTTTGGAGCTGAGAGTTCTGCTCCTACAATGTATGCAAGTCCACAACATTTTATCCTCCACCAATTTTTCATTAACTTTTGCTAATAAGATTCTTTATAGTCTCTGTTACAAGCAAGACTTTTACTAGATCTGAATAAAAAAATATGGAACACATAGATGTTCTATTTTGATATTAAAGATTACAGAATTTATATTTTTCTTTCTGCTCAATAAAGTGAACAGTAAAATCCCTGGGATAAAATAAGACTAAGAAAATCCTTATTCTGTAACTACAAATATATTTCTACCTGTTTTTAAGGATAATTTAACCTTTATAAAAACCTGAAATTTATACTTAACCATTATAAAACATTTTTTTAAAAATTCAGTTAATTCTTACTACAAACCTATACAATATGTATCACTACTTACCCTTCATTATGGATGAATGTATTTAGACTACACGAAGTTAAATGACTTTTTTTTTTAAGAGAGAGGGTCAGTGAGAGAGAAAGAGAGAATCAATTTTATTTAGTTTTTCTTGTAACCTTCGTTGCTCTGAGATTTCATTGTGTACATAATGCTGGGCTGGGGTTTGAACTCATGAACTCATGTACTTGTGCCAGGCAAACACTGTAAATACTGAGCCACTGCTCCAGCACCGGAAGTTAAATAATTTTTGATACATCAAATACTTTAGTAAAAGTTTACTAAGAGGACTTTTGTTGAAAATACCATACTTTTTTCAACACAGTGGTTACAGTGTCTAAAGTTTACTTTAAAACACTTTGCTATTATAAATAAGATAATATGTGTGTGCCAGCTACTTAAATTTTAACTTAAATTTTAACATCATGTGAGGTCATCACATGATGTTGTCAGGATTAGACTGTAGAAGTGGTCAGCTAGCAATATGAAAAAGTCCCAGCTTTTTCACGTCCCTCAACTGTGATACCTAAGGAGCAATTGACACTACCATTAATTTTTATTGGTGAAATAGGTCTTATTAAATGTTGCCTTTTATTTTTTCAAACGGCCCTTCCTTGTAAAATTAAAGATATTGAAGATATAGCCTTTGGTTAACTTGCCTTTGTTCAATGGATCCCCCTCTGAGATCCTGAAATTTTAATATCCTGAATGATTCCAGTTAGTGTCTAGTTATGGATTTGGGGAGCGTTGCTGGACTGTGTGATGCTAATTAATTGAAATCTCTGTCTCAGAAATTTTATTTGTCTTCATCAAAACAACTGTAAGTGGTTGGAACATCTAAGGGACATAGAGTTGGGAATTCTTGAAGCATAGAAAATAGGTTTCACAATCTGATCCGGTGCCAGCTCTGCTAATAAGTAGTAACTTAATAGACATCTGGGGGAGCAGAATCAAGAAGTATACAGCTCCTTTTCTTTGTATAGCAGCTAAATATGGATGACAGCAAACATCAGCCCTCTCAGATTTTATTGGAAGCTAATTTTACTTAAGATCAAAATTGCTTAGCCCTATTCTCATTCACACAATATGTCTGCTTTCCAACACCATGCAGTATTCCTTCCAGAATGCTGTTCTTTATAATCTGAGATCACCAGCATGCTATCATTGAGGACAGGACTCACTAATAAGGGCAAGTTTTTTTCCAGGTTTTAAAATGCTTTGGATAAGTACCTGAACTCTGAAACTCTTTCATAACTATGAAAGCTAGACATCAACTCCCTACAAATGTTTCTTCAGACAGCTTTGGAGTCTCATAATTTTTTCTCTGCAGATGATATCTTCTACTGCAATTGGAAAATTAGTGTTCTTTATATACAGCCAATACACAGAGAAAATATTGATACTTAGTAATAAAACAAGTGCTTAGCAATTATGCAAAGCCCATCTTTAGACAGCTTTACAAATATCAGCTAATTAAATTTTACTAAAGATAATTTATTTATAACATAATAAACATATGGTGGAAGCAAGAAAAATGAAGCATAGCCAGAGAAAATGATACCCAGTCACATGCTAACTGATTGAAATTATTTTTCCCCTCCGAGGGTACATACCCAACATAGTTCAATAGTTTTCATTGCTATTGTAATAAAGCTTGGTAAATTACCTCTGAACATGGTAGACTTCAAGGCATTGCTACCATGCCTTTGAGCTCTCCTTCAGTTTTCATAGCCATCATCTCAGAAGAAAAAAATCTTTAACTGTTATTGTAAAATTCAATTTGGAGCAAAAAAATCAAGTAATATTGTTATTGAAATCAGGCATTCAAAGTAATTTTCCATTGATTTTTCACCTTAGATGGGCTTTGAGGCTCTGATTATCATCATGTTTCATATTTGTTGTTGTCATTTCCAAACTGGCACTACTATTTTGATGTTGAATCTTTGTTGATAGCAAAAAATAATTAGCCAATTTTGCAGCCCATTCAATTTTTTAAAATTTTGCACTTCTTTGCATATTTGAAATCAAGTCTATAAGTGAGAATTTAAAAACTGACTTGACCTTATATCTTAAATTGCTGAGTATTCTGTCAAAAAGTCCTAACAGGGGGCTGGAGCGGTGACTCAGCGGTTTCGGCGCTTGCCTGGCAAGCATGAGGACCCGGGTTCAAACCCCAGCACCACGTACACAACTAAGTGTTGGAACAATGAAGGTCATGTGAAAAACTAAATAAAGTTGTTTCTCTCTTTCTTTTTCTTTGTCTCTCTCATTGTCCTTCTCTCTTAAAAAAAGAAAAGTCCTAACAGTTGTATGGATGGGATAATTGCTACCATCATATTTTTGGCATTTTACAATAGATTCTAATAAGTTTCCCCAATTTTCTCTCCTTTAGGACTTTGTCATTTTCTAATACTATTATCCTCTCTTAAATCCTGTTGCAGCAGACTCATCCATGTAAATTAAAAGAAGCAATCCTGACACCAGTGCCACACTATCTGTAGGACAGAACTCAATCTCCTCATCAGGATACAGAAGATTTCTTATGACATTTGTTTCTGGTCCCTGATCTCTCAGTGCTGAACCACTTGTCTCTGGAATTCCAATTATACAAGGAACTTTTATGCCAATCCACACCTTGATTTTTTTTTGCATCGCTTGCTTCTTTGCATGTGATATACTTTCTTAGACCTGGCAAGTTTCCTTGGGGAGATTGCCATGAAACTTAGCAGGTAGATTTCATGATGCTCTCCTGGCTGCCCCACACAATCTTGAACAAATATCCTTGTGTTTTTATTTGCATGTATCATTTATCTGATTTTTCCTCTAGTTATGGAGTTCTTTGATGACAAAGACCATGATCCATTTATTTGTATTTTACATCCTTTATCATTTCTAGCATCAGATATAGGTCTTCAATCAGAAAAAAAAAAATCAGATTTTTCTCCCAGTTCCAAGAATGGCTTTATTTTTATGCTTCCATTGTAATTATTGTTGAAGGAGTAGTGCCATTAATCTGGTTGGTCAGGTAGAGTGTGGCGATGGGCCTCATTTGGTAGTGAACATGGAGGGCCATGGTGTGTTCTCCTTTCTGTTTCTTCCATCTTGCAGCTGTATCAAGAAGTGGGCCAGTGCTCTTCCTTTCTATAACTCTGCTACTTGTCTCTTTTTATGGTCATCTTTTCTACAGCACCAGCAATCTGGAGGATAGTGTGACTTGGCTTTGGGATTAGAGGTAAGAGATGCATTAAACTTACAACTTAAAATGATCTGGAAGAGTCCCCTCTTCTGGTCATTGAGAGTGTTGTCTGTCCACACTACCTGTTGTGCACTGTCAGCTCATAAGAATAAAAAATGTTTTGTTTCTCCTTGCTGTGGATCTATCACTATTTAGGGAATTTAAAAGGCCATAACTTGGGGCTGGAGCGGTGGCTCAGCGGTTTCAGCGCTTGCCTGGCAAGCACGAGGACCCGGGTTCGAACCCCAGCACCATGTACACAACTAAGTGTTGGAGCAACTAAGGCCATGTGAAAAACTAAATAAAGTTGTTTCTCTCTTTCTCTGTCTCTCTCACTGTCCCTCTCTCTTTAAAAAAAATAAATAAATAAATAAAAAAATAAAAGGCCATAGCTTTGTTTTAGTAACCTGACAAAGAAAAAACTATTCTAAAGGGACTCTCACAGTTGTGCTTCCACACAGACCAAAAATCTGATGGTGAGGGGCTGGTGCGTGGACCAACAGTTACTGCACTTGCCTGGCAAGTGCGAGGATGTGGGTTTGAACCCCAGCACCACATACGGAACCAAGAGTAGGAGCAGTGAAGGCTCCAAGAAAAACTAAATAAAACTGATTCTCTCTTTCTCTCTCTCTCCCCCTCTCACTGTCCCTCTCTCTCTCTCTCTCTCTCTTTCTAAAAGAAAAGAAAAAATAAAAAATAATCTGGTGGTGAAAGAAGTATTGCTGCTGGAGAAAGCAAACATCAGTTGGAATAGAAAAGTTACATGAGCATTTAAGAAGTGCTAGTGTCTTTTGGGGAGAAAAGATAATAAAATCATCAGCAAAGCATGACTCATCCAACCAAACAGTTCAATAGAAAGACTGAAGAAACAAGGCCACTATTGAGATCTGCACTGGTATCCTGGAATATCAAAGAGAAGACATAAAGAAAACTCAGTGCAAATATTTTTAAATGTAGATATTGATGGAAAAGATAAGAGATTCTAAGGATAGAACCAAGATATAACATGCTAATAATAGGATTTCCATAAAAAGAGAGAGGAACAGATGTAGGGGTTACACTAATTTAACAACCATTCAACAAAAATATCAACGAGCTAAAGAAAGAAATGATTTTGTAAATTCAAAAGATGCACTGAATTTCTGGTATGAGTGATAAAAAAGGACATATACCTAGGCATAAAACTTTCTAAATTTAAAGATAAAGAAAATATCTTCATGTTCCAGAAAGAAAAATCAGAGTTGTGCAAAAGCAAAGTAGGCTAAAAGATAGTGGGAGAGTACATACAAATGAGGGTGACACATAACAGTTAAAACCCCAGAAATCTACTCCTGGACAATGTATTGACAAATAAGAAAAAGAGAGAGCAGTCGGGGGGAGATAGACAATCAGTTACTCAGAATATATATCCCCTTAGGTAAGGTAATACGTAATTTATCATATCACTAATAGTAAAAAGTGGCATTGGTAATAATTATATCATAACAGATATAAACTAGGACTTCTTGGAACACTGGATTGGCATATAATTTATTATCCTAATTGAGAGTGAAGGATGAAACTATCAATACATAAGTCAAAACAACCTTGACTTCACAAGGAAATGAGAACAAATGATCTCTACTCATGTATTGCATTTGATGAAAATTCTCGCAAACTGTATTTTTTTAAAAAAGGAAGAAACAATTTAGAACTTGGGATGAGATAAAAATAAATTGGGAAGGAAAAAATGGTGTGCAATAAAACTGGCAGTTACATTTAAATAAATAGTGACAGACTAATTTGGAAATAGTAATCCAATGACATTTCCTGAAATATAGGAAACATATTCAAGATGGATTCTACTAATCCTTTATAAATAAGGATAATAAATGATGGCAACACAAATTGGGATAAGATAGGAAAAAAAGTTTAAAGGATGAGAGAGGATAATGGAAGTGTTTTCATGGTCTTGAGGTACTAACTAGGATAGAAGAGAAACTGCTTTATGTAGTATCTAGAACTAGCCAAACTCAAAGTTAAGGGCACAATTGCCCATGACTTCTAAGTCACTCATGGACAGAAGTCCAGACTTCTGATAGCTATCACAAGTTCAGATGTCCTGAGTGCCATCCTCACTTCAGAGAGATTGATATAAATTTAGGGATATCCATGGACATCTTATGTTCAGTGATGTGCTAGAATAACACAGAACCTAAGAAAGTACTATACTTAAAATTGCAGCTTTATTATAATGAAAGTGTACAAATCACAACCAGCTGAAGGACAGGTGCATAGAGCAGAATTTGAGACAAAGAGTGTTCTCAACACAGATGTCATGTCCTTAGGGGTACGTTAGTTACCCTGTCAACATCATTGTATGACAACACATGCACAGACTATTGGCAACCGAGAAAACTCTGATATTTTCCCAGATTTCATCATGTGCACTGATTGAATTATTGTCCATTTGGTTGAATTCAACCTCCACTGTTTCTTTTGAGGTCAGGATGATATCAAATGACTCAGAGTTCTAAGCCTCTCATCACATATTTTGTCTTTCTAGCATGGCCAGGACCTTCCCTGAATCATTTTGTAGCATAAATGATCCAGTATGATGATAGAAGCCACCATGAACAATGAAGGCATTCCTATTTCTTGAGGAATTCCAAGGGTTTAGAGATTAACATCAAGCAATTGGGTACAAAGGCCACACCTTTCTTTGGGCTGACATCAAAGTTCTTATTACACAAAAGCATCTTTGTGGAGTAATTAATTGCTAGATTTTCAGTTTATATTATAGAAGTTATATATCTGAAAAAGAAATGTAAATGTATCATGTGACTTAAAATTATCAAAGGATAAAAATGAATGGATTGCTGGGTTGAATCAGAATAAAAAAAGCTAAAAGATGAAATATCAGGTGGTTAATAAAAATGGTGATGTTTACATCTAACAAGTCGTTCCCTTGACCTCCCATTTGTTTTACTCTCTATCCTATTTGCTGGTGTGTGGAAGTGGTAGAAGAAGCTGAGCTACTTCAGAAGGCAAGATGGAAACTGGAAATCCAGAAAACAGAAGTCCTGGACATCAAAATCGTTGAGCTACAAACTCATCTGTGGATCATTTACCTTGACATTGCTTTCTATTTTGGTTTGTTTTTGCAGTGCTGGGGATTAAACCCAGAGACAATCCACATTTCCATCCCTCTTTATTTATTTATTTATTTATGTAAATTTTGAGCAGGGGCTTCTTGCTAAATTGCCCAGGCTGGACTTGGACTTGTGATCCCTCTTCCACAGCCTCCCGAGTAGCTAGGATTACAGGTGTGCACCACTGCATCTGCCCGGTTTACTTTGACATTTATGATGGAAACAGCTGTATATTTTTAGAGGACCCTAATCCTTATTCTTACTAGCATAGCTAGTAAGAGATGCTAAGAGGTTGTTAAAAGTAGATAACCATGATGGAAGTAATAATATCAGACAAGGTGGCGTTTAAACTTAAAAGCACAAAAATTTGCTAAATGCATTATTGTGCAATGATAAGAGGAAAATTTAACATGATGACATAATTAGTCACAGACTATGTACTCCATTCAATATGACACCTCACTACATAAGAAAAAGACACATTAAAAAAGGAAACATCTTTAATTGTAAATTTACAATGGAAGACTTAATTAAAAAATACCTCTTCCAGAACTGAAACAATTTCATGGACAAATACAGGACCATAAAGATTTCAGTGATGAAACAATATGCATGATTAATGAACACATATGAATTACTATAAACATCCAAAGAAAATATCCAGAATTTATTTAATTTATATTCCCATAAAAGTCACAATTTTTTCTAAGTTCAGAATTTTTTCAGGGCACATTCTCTGATTATGATAGAATAAAAGTATGAATAATTAATTTAGTGCTGGAGTAGTGGCTTAGTAGTAGGGTGCTTACCTGGCATTTATGAGAGAATCCAGATTCAAACCCCAGCACAACATATACCAACCAAGTGTCAGAAAAATCAAAACCAGAGAAAAAAAATAAATTAAAAAATGACACTTTCTATCTCTAGGAAAAAAGAAATAATTCATAAGTGTTAAAATTCTTAGCAATTTAAAAGTCTTTTAGATGGCTTAGATTAAAAACAAAAATTGAAGTGAAATTAAAAATTGTCCAGAAAGCAAAAGAAACAAACATCTAAAAACATGTTTTTTATAAAAACAAAAAATAACTACACATTAAAAAATATGTCTGTTTTTATTTCAAGACAAGATAAAACTGAAATGATGTTTATCTTAAGAATTGATATATGTATGATTGACATATGATTAATCTGGACAAATATAAATAAGAATAAGAAAAATGATATTAATAAAATGGGAAAATTCTGGAAATTTTTTTAAAAAACTAACTAAATCCCAAAAACTTTGTACTATAAACACATTTTGATTAATTGATTAATATCATATGACTTTGAGAATTTATAGTAGAATTAATACTAGATTAAAATAGGTTGAAACTAGTTGATTGCTTCCACGACAAAATGATTCCCATTTTATTTGAAATGTCTCACCTTTGTTGTGATGACAAATTTTTCAGATTAGCAATGAAATTCAAAGTGGTGAAAAGGATGGTTTTATTTGATCACTATCTAATCATTATACTCATCATACTTTTAAATCTTTGTGGGGTTAATAAGTCAGGATCTAGTGGAAAGCTCTAAGATGCTTCATATTAAATATCATCTATCCTTTCCCTCTTTAACCAAAGAAATAACACAAAACCAGAAATTAGTGTTCTGGTTTATTGTGGACAGGAAGGATGGTATCAGGGTTTACTCCACACACCTTTCAAGTCAACACGGTTAATTTTCTTTGTGATGTCAAGATAGAAAGCTGATTGCCAATGATTACACCATAACAGCTTTTAAGAAAGGTAAACCAGTCACACATATCTCTTGTATTGGTTCCGTAAAAATGATAAATGGCTAAAACCATGATGCCAAAGAGAAGAAAAGAACAACATGCAATCTGTGAAATGCTATACAACATAATCCTTTTTTAGAGATATGGGGAGAAGGGGAAGGGAGGGATAAGGGTGGGTAACTGGGGGGCACTCCTGGGGGTAATTGTAATATCCAGAATCTATACACATTTTATATTATTTTGTTAAAAACTTGTATGGTTGTTCAAAAATAAAAAAAAATTTTAAAAAATGCAGGCACTTGGCTCTACTGTAACAGTATCCACCTGCCTTGCCGAGGAGAGGAGGGACTTGCAGGGTAAATGATGTGTCCAGAGACTCAAGCCCATCTGTTTAGACAGGCCAGAGCTCTCTGGGATGACATCGTTTATGCTGGGCATTGATGGATGTCATCTCAGTTGGCTCTTGACACTAGAGGGAGTTGAGAATGTCTGAATTAGAAATTGTTCCCAGGATCCCGAACTTGAGCCAAGAGCAGTGGTTATGAAATTACCTTAGTGAAACAAAGAACTGTTCTTTTCCTACCACCCAACCCTCTCAAAAATAAAATGAGAAGAGAAGAAGGAAAGGGAAGAAAACGAAAGAAATAGTGAAAGAAGAGCAAAAGACAAAGGAGAAGCAATGAGAAGGTAGAACTGAGCCTAAGGCTAGTGACAAATTACCAGCTTCCAATTTGCAATGAATAACAATTTGGAAGTATTTGACCCATGTGTTCCTTTCAGTCACATTTATTTCTTTCATTTTTAATTGTTCTTAGATGTTAATTTATTTTCTTTGACATGATAAAGCTTATTTTAATTCTGTAGTGACACTTTATAATGATACTTTACAGAGTTTTATTTTATTTTTATGTTTCAAAGCCATCTTTATGATTTTGTTACATAGTATTACTTTATGTGTTTTTCTGCATATTTTCACTTTAAAAGCACTTTGAAGACATAGTTTTAAGAATTGCATAAGGCTCACTATGTCTATATAAGTAATTTAATCAAATATCTTGCTATATAATTTGTTTCTAACATTTCAGTTTTTTAAACAAAATTATAAAGAATGTGAATGTATGTGTGTAGATAAATTTCTTTATGTCATTCAGATTGTCTTCTTAGACTGAATTCCAAAAGAGAAATCTCTGGATCAAGCATAGACATTTTAAAATGTTTGGATATATGCTCCTCATTTGTTTTCCCCAAATATTTGGCATGACAATAGAAGGATCTAATGATACCTAGAAAATATGATTGAATTCAATGGTTCTCTGTTACTGTTATTCTTGTTTTGTTTTTAACAATGTGGCAAATAACATAGAATCTCATACAATTTTAGTTTACATTTTTAATTGCTCACAAGATCAAATAAGTTTTAATGTATTTTCACATATTTCTTAATCAGTTGTTTAATCTTGGATGATTTGTTGATCCAGGTTTTTTTTTTTGTGTGTGTGTGTGTGTGTTTCTTAACACATTAGGCACTGAAATCAGATCTTCCCAATCTCTGCTTCTCTATAAATTGCAAAGTTTTTGACTGTTTTCTTGAATTCTTTTATCTCAATTGGTTCCCCTGTTAAAATGGAGCAACAGTGTTGTGGTGTTCAACTCATCACAAGTAAATATTTCTCTCATATTCTAGATCAGTATATTTAGTTCTCTCTTAGATTTATTCTCTTAGGACTCAAAACTATCTCAAATTCAGTAGAGTCAAAATAATCTCAAATGTTTGACTCTCAAGCTCTTATGTTTCTGTTTTGATGAATAGTATTATCAAACAAGCTTTTGAACAAACCAAAAGCCTGAGTATCCTTATTTTCCAAAACCAGTACCTACCTAGTCTTTGTTAAGTTTCCATCTCAATATCAATTGTCATGTTTCATTGAACCTAAAATCCCATCTATTGTAATATGCAGCATTATTTTAATTACCTCTAAGAAAGAGAAAAGCTCCTAAACACGCATTGACACTTTCTTTACCTAGAGACCTAGAGGATCAGGGGTTTGCATACAGTATTGGGTTTGTGCTATCAAGAAATTTGGTGATGTACCATTTCTAAGAATTAACACCGTCATCTTCAGGATATTGCAAACTTCTGTGCACTTGCAATGGCAATTGAATAACTATCAGTACAGAAACCTGAGCATCCTGATTTCAGATATGTTGAACCTTTTTTAAGTTTGACTTTGAATTTTGAAACACGATACTTCCCTTAATCTCCCTTACCATCCCAATAGTTCAAGTTATACTCATTTCTTTCTTCAGCAGCTGTAATAGTTATCAAAATAGTCTGCTTTCACCCTGCCTGTGTTTATCCAGGTCTATCTCCACTTAGCAGCCAGATAGTTTGAAAATCTGATCATGTTACTTATGTTGACTCTTCCCTTTCTGGATCCGTGAAATGACTTTCTATTAATTAATAACGAAGGCAAAACTCCTTGTTGGAAAATCAAATTTTGCACAGACTGTCCCCCATCTCTTCTCCAATCTCATCCTTTTCTGCTTCTCTTCACTCTAATTCAGAGGTAAAAGCAATTCTGCTTCTGTGTTGAAAATCTCCTCCTTGTTCTCTGTCTATACCATTACCCCAACTAAATACTCATCTCCTCATAATTAAATTTTACTTTTCTTCAGATCTCAACTCAGATTACTTCCTCAGGAAAGCATCCCTGATCTCTTTTGTCAGGTAAAGCTACTCATAAATTTTCTTTGGATAGCACTTAATTCAATTGCAACATTACATAGATTTTTGTGATTATTTTTTAGTCTACATATTTATAAAGACAAGGATCATGCTTCCTTTTGTTCACCATTTTATTAACATCATGTAGCAAAGGTTCCAGGCGAAAACCAATGATTAGTATGTATTTATTTAATGTACAAAAGAAAGAATAAAGTGTTCTTACTAGGACTGGATATTTTCATACAGATGATATTGATGCAGTATTAATTGTTTCATAGCTAACACTTCATAAATGTTCTCTTATTTTTGAATTACATGCTTTATGTACTTTCTCTGAGTTCTCAACCATTTTGAAAAGTTATTTCTTATATATCTTTAGTAATTTCAATATGTTTGAATTGCAAAGGATCAAAATCATCTCACCTAGTTGTATAAGAATTGCATCTCTCCTTTTGCAACTTTGGTTTTCTTGGTATCAATTGTATTAAATCCTATTGCATTGAGAATATATTAAGTTGAAACTGCTCAGAGTAAGCCCCAGATTTACATCTCTGCAATGGTGAGAAACTATAGGCCAAATTTTTCTTCTTTTAGGAAGCTTGTGTTCATAACGATTTATCTGGTTTTCTAATTTGGTTTGTTGTATTTTTTTTTCTTACTAAAAGCAAAGGATGACAACAGGTTTGTTTTAAATTGCTTGTTATACTATCCTACTTAAGGAACACCAGTGCTTCATTTTAATTATCTCTGTCCTTTGAAAATATGCATTTCCTTGCTCAAAGGTCAATTTGAGTTCTGCACTACTCATTAAAATTCCTTTTACACAAACACAATTAGAAAAGGGGCCCACAAAAAATGGCCGGCTCAACATATTATTTCTGTCTTTTTTTTTCTCTGTTTAATTGTAGTTTTGGATGGATATTTCATGACTATCACACATTAACTGACCACGCATTGTAGGTAGGGACAAGATCAGGTTGTGCGAAGGATACAGAGAAAGATCAGAGACAATCACTACAAATCTCTCAAGGTTGCTCTTTTATTTTTCCTTAACATTTCCCAATATGGGACAGTCTTTTTCTTTGAGAACAGAAAGAAAAAGCTTGCTGTTTCAGTTAAAAGATAACTAACCAAAATCAAGGCTAATAAGCAAGTTAACTCTCTAATTCCTCATTGGTCATAACCCCATAGATACCTGTGGTAGACTGCATCACCGTCTTCAAATCTCTTCCTTTTATCTGTATCCTTTGCCATGTGCTTTCCTGATGCTTGGAAGATAGATTCATTTGTGTACTCCAGGGATATTGGACTTGGCCATGTAATTTATGTTAGCCAAAGGCATTTTATTGGGCCTGATTAGAACAAAGGTTTGATGAAGCCAGTGCTTGCATGATTGAGCACGTCCCCTTGCCTTTTTGTCATTGTCATGTCAAACACATACTCAGGGTAATTAAATAGTCCAAACAGAATGTGAGGCACCTATGACACGTCCAGATGACTCATGACTGGGAACCTACCCCAACTGAGCTCTAACTAAATAAGCTATCTCCCACCTGACCCACAAACCTATTAGCAAGAAAAATTATGCTGTTGTTTGGCACTAACTTTTGGAATCCCTTGTTATATACCAATAACTGATTAATTCATATCATCATATTTTTAGATAATGAAGAAAATATATGTAAGATGCTTAATACCTTGGGATGCTGAATAAATTGAATTTTATAGAATAGGTAATGAAGGGAAAACTTTGGAAAGAATTAAAAGGTTTGGCAAAGCACTTTGGAGTACTAAAATCAATAGACCAGCATTTGTCACTGATCACTACCAACTATGTATCCTTTGGAAAGATAACGGCCTTCTATACAGCTTGGTTTCCTCATCTGTAAATTGAAGATGATGTGACTAATAGTGTTGTGAAGATTCCAGGAGATGATACTTAGCAAAAGTGTGGCATATAAACACTAGCCATTTTATTATGATTATCTTTTATACTATTATTTTTAATTATAAGTATTAACAATTGCAATCATTATCAATGCTATTTCAGTAAGTTCTTTGTGGACAAAAAGAGTGTTCAGTTCAGAAATATTTCCCAGTTATGCTTTTTTTCCTCAAACTACATAAAAAAATTACCAGATCAAAAAATGACAATCTTTGTTATATGGGTCCAATTCATATATTGTTCGATGTGTTCATTTTGACAAAGATTTAAAAATTTAAAGTACATGAAGATGAGGAATTTCACTGCTATTACACCCTTTAACCTTAATTTTTTGTTGTTGTTTTGGTAGGTTAATGAGCAAGATTGTGAGTAAGACTATCAATATAATCTGTTTTATTTCCTAAGTCTGGTGATTCTTTCTAGCCAGTAAATCCCACTAACACAATATATATTTTGGTTAAAAAGTTCTGCTCAAGTGAATGCTTTTCTTCATAGGAAAGATCATCACAAAATTCTATAGCATATATTTTATTTATTCATTTTAAAGTATGCCTCTTTTACAAGTAAATAATCTTTCTGAGAAAATGGATCTTGTCTCTTCCTCACTGTTGCACCCCCCCACACACACACTAGAACAGTACCTGGTATAGTGGGCTCACTCAGTAAATACTTACCAAGCTTTCATAATTAAAATGGTTAGAACTTTAAGTAATTTTACATGAATTATTTCCCTTAATTTTCATTGTAGCCTAAAAAATAAGTACTCTTTACCCAAATTCTATGGATGAGAAACCTGCTAGTTGCCAGTTAGTTGCCCAACAGCTTTCAGCTTTCGGAAATGAAATCAAATCCTAACTTTTGATCCCATTAGTTACTGTGCTAAATGACCTATCAATTTATTATTATTCAATTTACCTCTTAGAGAAGTCAACTAGACTACACCCACTTCCAACATGTTAAAAGAGAGAGAGAAAAAAGAAAAACATTAGCATACATAAAGAAACCAATTCTATAATCCCAGCAACTTGGTAGGCTGAGGCAGGATGATCACAAATTCAAGGTCAGCCTGAACAAGGTGTTATAGAGTGAGCAAAGTAGTAGAGCACCCTGGGGTTAAATCTTCAGAGACAAAATAAAATTAAAAGAGTTTTACTAAAGTCAAGATTTTGGAATCAGAAACAGAAAAAAATATTTTGTGACTGTTCATCTTCAGTGGATGACTTTCTCCATTCTCCATTTTCGGTCCTGTTTTCACACATTTATCTTTTGAGGTCACAGAATTATAGCTCTTAGAAATGAAAACAGCTTCAAGAATCTGACTCCTTTACAGTCATGCATTGCTTTGTTTTCTTTTGAGACCTTTCACTTTGGAAGGGAAATTGCTTTTCCCTGGATCATTGAACCAAGCACATGGTTTTTACTTGGTTGGGGAGCATCACATGAAATTCAAGGACTGTGACTTCAAACTGATTTATTCAATGAAGGTGAGAGAGTAAAGTAACAAAGTATGCATTGATTTATTTCAGGATAGAAATGTAGGCTCAAAACCCCACAAATTTCCCAAGGGAAGTTAATGTATTTTTGGTTCCTTAACCAGATCACATAGCAGTCTATACACGGTCACACTTTAAATGAACTGAACTGAATGAATTAGTAGGGACTGGCAGTCAGAGACAAATTACTGAACCCTTTTGGTCAAGGTGTATGATTATGTATCTATCTTAGAGCTTTTGCTGAAACTTGCATAAGGCCTTAGGAGGGTGTTGATTAATTCTGAGAAGTGATTTTTCATTGTCTAATTGGGCTGTTGTGGAAATACACCCTGCACCACTTAAAAAGCTTGTAGACATTAGCTGCTCAGAGTGCCTGTTGGCAGAGCAGCCCTAGAGCTAATCATGCAGCCTTCCTGGAGAAGCTGAACTTTTCATCTTAGGCCAAATGGATCCTTTTCTTCTATTTCTCTTCTTGGAGTTGAAAGCTTCATGCTCAGAATAGAGAGTATAATAATTCTGCCTTATCCACAGGGAATGTGCTCCAAGACCCTCTCTAGATTCCCAAAACCAATGATATACCAATGCTATATATATGGTTTTTTTCTAACATACATACAGAAATGTAGTGCATTTTCCATTGTAACTAAGTAAGCTCTTGTAATGCATTGTAACTGTAACTTTTGCAGTTGGAAATGCAAAAGCAAAATACGTACAAATTTCTTTTTATTCACAATTTCATGGGTAGAAGATCAGTTCTTACCGTGAATTTAAGTAACCTTGACATGGAATTTTTTGCCTCTCTATTAAGTTAAGAACTTCTACCTTTTCATGTACAGGAAGTACTTTGTGGTTTCTCTTTAGAATGGTATGTTAATGGCATCACTACTCTTGTGCTTTGGGCCATAATAAAATAAAGTAAGAGTTTCTTGAACACAGGCACTATGATACCTCAATAGTTATTTTGATAATTCAGAGTGCTACTAAGTGACTAAGGAGCAGGTACCACACACAGCATGGATACCCTGCACAAAGGGATATCATCCAGGTAGATAGAATAAGACTGTGTGACAGACATTTCATCTGCTACCCAGAACAGCACACCATTTCAAACTCATGAACTGATTACTTCTGGTATTTTCCATTTAGTGTTTTCAGACGATGACTAACCATAACTGAAACTGCAGAAACCAAAACTAAAGATAAGGAGGAACTATGCACATCTTTCCCCAGAGAATTCAGTATCTGAATTGATTAATCTTTTGTTAATTAGAACTCTTTGATGTCAAGTAAAATAAATCCACTTAAGCAGAACAGGAAGATTTATGATGAGATTCTAGAGGTAGTCCAAAGGCACTGAGAACATGTGGTTCAGTGGACCTCAACAGTGTCTTAAGTTGAAATGCAGCTACCATTGTAAAGTATCCAATCAATGCATTGCTGAACTTCCTGAATGCTAAGGGTTCTCTCAGGGGCCACTATTATGCACAGCCACTCCTGGCATCATATTGTACCTATTTTTGTAGAGATTTAATGTTGTTGTTTTTCTCAGCACAAGGTCTTTGAATCTTCCTTGAACGTGTTGACGCAGGAAGCTATCTCCTCTTGCTGCAGGAGTTAACAAGAAACTTTCTGCCTTTTTCCTGTAATCTCCAGAAAGTTTGCTCTTTGCTTTCTTCAAATTATAGACAACTATATTTGTAAGTAATTATATGAGTTAACTCTCTAATTACTGCCTCTCAGAAAGGGAAGACAGAGAAAGCAGCTTTGACCTTAAAGAGGGTCTGTGAGAGCGTAAAACACCTGAATAGAGAAGGCCTATGACATGACCTGGGCCCTGAAGCCATCAGTCTCCTGTCACTTAGTGTTATTTGCTTTAACTAATGTTAAAGCAGACTGATGTTTCATATATATGTGAAAGAATGATATATGTAAACATCCAGTTAATGCCAATAGAACCTTAAAAGCTATTGAAAAATTTATGAGCCATTAGACTCACACTGACAATCACTAATAGTTGCTGACCATTCATCATTAAGCTATTAAAAAATACATGATATCAGTGTTTCTTTTTACTGATCTGCCTGGTAATATTTGTTGTGTAAATCAGGGAATATTTGAAACTATATTAAATATTCTTGTAGTATAATTTGCATAAAATTCCCAAAGGTGAGAAAAATGTGGAAAATAATTCTCATATTTCATCTGTAAGAACAAGAATCATTGGGTAGAGACTAAGTATTTTAATTTAGTGCAATATTTAGTTCTGTCCTTTATATTTTAAATGGTAAGAGAATGTTTTAGGCTTGGCATATAAAAGAATGGATCTATACCATTTGAGGTAGTTAACTTTTACACGCTTTTTAAGATCTATGAACTACCTTTGTACAGTGAAGAAGGAAGGAGATAATGTACACCTCATAGAATTTTATGACAATGGCATGATGTATCTGGTCAGTGATTACAGTGACACACACCAGATTCATTAAATAGTAGTTATTTCCAGCAATTCTATCACATTAGAAAATAATGTAGGAAATAATAGCTCTCTACTCTAAAGAGTTGTGCTTTAGAGAATGTAGGATCTTTGAGGAATACTTAAATTTCTGAAAACAAAGACTAGAAAGTCACAGATTTAAATCAATACAAAATCTTAGAAATATTCTATCCAAAACTTTCCTTGGGTTATTAATATATAACATGAATATATAAAACATATATGAAAAGAAGGAAGGCACAAAGAAAAGCAGGAAGCAAGAACTAAGATCCCACAGCATCTTAGTCAAATGAAATGGTAAAATAGTACAGATTATAGTTTTGTGATTTATACCAGCACTTTATCACCTAAGAAATCCTTCTATAAAGATTTTTAAAAATTCTATATGTGTTAGTTAGCTTTCTTGAACTGTGACAAACTCCCAGCAAAAAAGCAACTTAGAGTGAGAAAAGGTTTATGTTGACTTGTGATTCCAACTCCAAGATCAATTGGTTTCATTTCTTTTGGGTGTGTGGCAGGGCATCATCACATCAAGGTCAGAATACCTGATAAAGGAACTTGTTCATAGTAGCAGGGAAAAGAAAAATGGAAAATAAAAGCAAAAGGTCAAAGGCACAGCCCAATGGTCTAAATTCCTTCCACTAGCCCCTATACCTGAAAACTTTCCCACCACCCACTAGCACTAGCAGCTGAGTCCAAGCCTACAACATATGGTTCTTCGGGGGACATTAAAAATGTAAACTATAGCCTATCTAATCCTGACTTTCTAAGTGTATATGATCATGGAATCTGATTTCAAAAAATGGTTTTTAATATCTCCTAGGCATCCTTCAGATGTTTTGGTTACAAACCACAGAATCCACTTAGCGTGATTAGGCTGAAAGACATTTTTAAATAAGGTACATAGCTCCCAGGAGAGACCAGATGGCCAAAAGTAGAAAACACAAAGCCAAAATAATGCATCCAGGAGAAAAACCAAACACATCGCCAAACTGTGCTAATGGGCACAGTGCTATCATTATTACCTAGCACTCTAAGCCTGTGCTGCCAGGAGCTCCAATGTAGAAACCCCACCATTGTATTCCTAAGCCCGTTTTCCCAGTGTTGATCATGTCCACTTTCTCCACAGGTGCATAGGTATGGCAAACCTGAATCATTCACCCACAAGGGAGACTGGGATAAGTGGATTATATTTTTTAGTCTTCTTATTACAGGAATGCAAATTAGGGATATGGGAGTGCAAGTGAATGAGTCCATTCTATTTGCCACATCAGAAGACTCATATTAGAAAACACCATTTTTGTGATGTTTATTCAATTAGCATCTATATGTTTGCAAATACAAATACCCATGAATCCTACCAAACCCACCCCAAATGCCTCCAGCTCTACTAAGCCTTCCCCAGTCTTGACATGGAACTTGATGCTTTCAGACTAGTGTTTTTAGCCATGTGTCTATTTTCTCCTTTCTTTTACTAGACTGAGGCCTCCACAAGCACAGAGAAAATTAACAGATTCATTATCATTGTTATGGTTTGTGTACCTGGTATCCCTCAAAAGATAAAATGTGAGACAATGCAAGAAGGCTCAGAAATGAAATGACTAGATTATGAGAGCTGTAACTTAATAGTGGATTAATCCACTGATATGTACAAACTGAGTGGTAACTGTAGGCAGGTAAGGTTAATGGGAGGAGGTAGGTTACTGGGGGCATGTCTTTAGGTTTATATTTTGTCCCTGGAGCTTTCTTGGTTTCCTGAATGTTATATCCTGAATTGTCTCCCTCAGACATACCCTTCTAAGTTCGTTACAATTTTAGCAACTTCAGATTTTGTGCTAATTGATTTACCTTTTATTGAATATCTTCTTGAAAACATGCCATCATCTTAACCTGTTCTGAATTTAGATTTCTCTTTCATCAGTTATTTTTTCCAAAAAGTCTGTTTCCTCTGATATACAGCATTGAATCTGTTCGGAATTTTATAATTTGACTCCAAATTATGGTTTCAATGCAAAAACTTAAATAGAAGAAAGATCAAGAGTAGTGTGAAGAAACAGGAGGAGGAAGAATGGAAAGGAAAAGGGAAGTACTGGGGACAGAATTAGAACAATTTATATCCCATGCTTTTTTTAATTATGTGAAGATACATGTTAAATTATATATAACTAAAAACAATAAAAATCTAAAATAAATTATGTTTTTGATGATTTTTATTTCAAGAAAGGTTTGATGATTCTGATTAATCACTCTGGAGTTTGTTCTAGTTTATTTCAGTCTAATACTAAAAATTTTTAATAGTTTACTGAATATATTTTTACTTTATTTTTAGTAGTGCATTATAGTTTTACATAATGTTAGGAATAGTTGTCACAGAGTCTTAAATGCACGTAATTTAACAATACAATTTGTTCAAAATACCGGCCCCCATCCCTCTACCTCCCTCCTCCAATACCTTGGTCCTTTGCCTTTCTTCTAGGTCCTATATTGTTCCTAAAAAAACCCAAATATAGTAACATAATTCTTACTCCTATGAAGAACTTTTTTAGATATACAACTATAGTATATACAGTGACATTTGTAACTTCTTGTAATGTACCTTGCTTTATCTTAGTTCCAACATTTCCTCTTCTCTTCCCTTCCTATCATTCTTTGTTATTCTTCAAAATATTTGACAATGGGATTAAACATTTACATTTTCATACAGGTATGCAGCATAGCTTGTTCAAATATCTTGTGAAGTATATTGCAACTGTATCACATAATTATTAACATTTTGCAGTTTTGTTCTATGGATCTAAAACATGAGTTTGTCTACTATACTCTTGAGCCTGGGTTTAGGTCCAGCCTCCACAAATGAGGGATACCAATCGGCCCTTGACTCTCTGTTTTTGACTAACTTCGCTCAGCATGATTTTTTCCAATGCCATCCATTTACCTTCAATAGATGCAAAATTATTTTTTCTGATAGCTGAGTAGAACTCCATTGTATATATACCAGAGTTTTGGATCCATTCATCCAGTAAGGGGCATCTGGGTTGGTTCCATCATTTAGCCATTGTAAATTGAGCTGCTATGAACATGGATATTGCTGTGTCGCTGTAATGTGCTGATTCTAATCCCCCTGGGAAGATACCCAGAAGAGGGATAACCAGATCTGATCTTGTGGTGGATACAACCCTAATTTTTTGAGGGGTCTCCACACTGCTTTCCAGAGTGGTTGGACCAGTCTGCAATTCCACCAAGCGTGTGCTAGTGTTCCTATCTCCCCACAACCCCTCCAGCATTTCTTATTATTCATATTCTTCATCTTTGCCAGTCTGACTGCAGTGAGATGAAATCTTAAGGTAGTTTTGATTTGCATTTCTCTGATTGCTAGTAATTTAGAACACTTTCTCATGTATTCATTGGTTTGCTCAATGTCCTCTGTTGAGAAGTTTCTGTTTAGCTCTCTAGCCCCTTTATTTACTGGACTGTTTGTGTTTTTGTAATTGAGTTTTTTGAGTTCTATATAATTTTGGATATTAGTCCCCTGTCAGAGGGATCACAGGCCATGATTCTCCCCCATTCTGTAGGTTGTCTCTTGAATTTTTTGACTATTTCCTTGGCTGTACAGAAACTTTTTAGTTTCTGTACACCCATTGATTTTAGACTGTAATTCTTTCACTTTAGGATCCTTGTTTAGGAAGTCATTACAAACTCCCATATGCTGGAGTGTTGGTCCTAATTATTTTTCTAGCATATGTATGGTAGCTGGCTTAATTATTAATTCTTTGATCCAATTAGAATTGATTTTTGTGCATGGTGTGAGATAAGGATCTAACTTCATTTTCTGTAAGTGGATGTCCAGTTTGTCCAGCACCATTTGTTGAATAGACTGTCTCTCCTCCATGTTATATTTTGACCCCTTTTGTCAAAGATCAGATGTTTAAAGATTTGGGCTTTGTCTCAAAGTCTTCTATTCTATCCCTTTGGTCTTCATTCCTATTTTGATACCAATACCATGCTGTTTTGAATACTACAGCCCAATAGTATAGTTTTAGATCTGGTATTGTGAAGCCACCTGTTTCATCTTTCTTGCTTAGTAATGTTTTGACTATTCTGGTTTCTTATTGTTCCAAATGATTTTGAGAATTGCTTTTTCTATATCTACATAGAATGGCATTGGAATCTTGATGGGGATTGCATTGAATCTGTACAGTGCTTTTGGCAGAATGGCCATTTTAATTATGTTAATTCTGCCTAACTAAGAGCCTGGAACACTTTTCCATATTCTCAGATCTTCTGCAATTTCTGTTTTCAGTGTTCAATAATTTTCATTGTAAATGTCTTTTACTTCTCTTATTAGATTAATTCCCAAGAATTTTATTATTTTAGAGGATATTGTAAATGGGACCAATTTACTATTTTCTTCTTCTTTCCTATTATTGTTAGCACATAGGAAAGCTATTGATTTATGGGTGTTGATCTTGTAGCCTGCTACTTTGCCGAATTTATAAGCTCTATCAGTTTTCTGGTGGAAACTGATTTTTTGGATCTTCCAGATATAGGATCATGTCATCAGCAAAAAGGGATTGTTTGACTTCCTCTCTTCCTATTCTTGTCCCTTTGATTTCTTCCTCCTGTGTGATTGCTCCAGCTAGGGTCTTGAGGACTACATTGAATAAAAGTGGTTAGGGTGGGCAGCCTTGTCTTCTTCCTGAGTTCAGCAGAAATTCTTTCAACCTTTCTCCATTTAGTATTATACTAGCTTAGGTTTTGACATATATGGCCATTACAAAGTTAATAAAAGTTCCTTTGATCCCTATTTTCTCTAGAGTTTTAAGTATAATTGGATGCTGGATTTTATCGAAGGCCTTTTCTGCATCTATTGAGATGATCATATGGTTTTTGTCCTTAATTCTGTTTAAATGATGAATTACATGTGTTGATTTGCATATGTTGAACCAGCTTTGCATACCAAGAATGAAGCCCACTTGATCATGATGAATTATTTTCTTGATGTGTTTTTGAATGTGTTTTGCAAGAACCTTATTGAGGAATTTTGCATTGATATTCATGAGGGATATTGGTCTGTAGTTTTCTTTTTTTTTGATGTGTCTTTTTTGGGTTTTGGTATGAGAATTATGGTTGCTCTATAAAAAGTGTTTGAGGGAGTTTCCTCTTTTTCAATTTTTTGGAATAGCTTCATAAGGAGAGGTGTTAGCTCTTCTTCAAAGGTGTGGTAAAACTCTGCAGAGAATCCATCAGGTTCTAGGCTTCTCTTCTTTGGAAGACTTTTAATTGCTGTATGGATTTTGGTGCCTGTAATTGGGCTGTTTAGGATTTCAATTTCATCCTGTGTCAATTTGGGGATGTTGTATGTGTCTAGAAATTTGTCCATGTCACTCAGGTTATCTGATTTAAAGCAGTATAATTTTTCAAAATATATTCTGATAATTAGTTTGATTTCAAGGTGGTCAGCGGTGATCTTCCCTTTTCGTTGGTGATTTTGTTGATTTGCTTTGATTCTCTCCATCTTTTAGTTAGATTAGCTAGGGGTCTGTCAATTTTATTTATTTTTTGAAAGACCCAGCTCTTTGTTCAATTCTTTTTATTGTTTTTCATTCTCAATTTCATTGATTTCAGCTTTGATCTTAATTATTTCCTGTCTTCTGATGGCTTTGGGATTAGACTGTTCTTCTTTTTGTAGAGATTTGAGTTGGAGCATATACTTATTTGTTAGAGATCTCTCCTGATTCTTAATGTGGACACTCAGTACAAAAAAATTTCCCCTTAAGAATGCCTTATGCTGTCCCAGAGATTTCAATATGTTGTGTCCTCATTCTCATTCTCTTACAAGAATTCCTTAATTACTATTCTCATTTCTTCTTGGATCCATTATTCACTGAATAGGATGTTATTCCATGTTTTTTGTGCCATGGTTTTTGCTGTTAATTATTAGGGTCATGGCATCATGGTCTGAGAGGATATATGGAATAATATTTACTCTTTTATATTTGCTGAGATTTCCTTGTGAACTAATATATGATCTATTTTGGAGAAGGATCCATGTGCTGCTGAGAAGAAGGTACACTCTGCTAATTCAGGGTGGAATATTCTGTAGATGTCTGTTAAGTCTGTTTGATTTATGGTGTTGTTTAGACTGAAGATCTCTTTATTGTTTCTTTGCTTTGATGATCTATCTATTGATGATAAAGGAGTGTTAAAGTCACCTAGTACTACTGTGTTGAGGTCCACAAGTGGTTTTATATCTTGGAATGTTTTTTTCCACATAGTTGGAAGCATTGCTTTTTGGAAAGTATATATTTACTATGGTAATTTCCTTGTTGTATTGTTCCCTTTACTAAGATGTAGTGATGTTCTTTATCTCTTTTGATTAATTTATGTTTGAAATCCACTTTGTCAGATATAAGAATTGCAACTCCAGTTTGCTTTCTTGGGCCATATGCCTGGTAGATTTTTTCCCATCCTTTCACCCTTAATCTGTGAGTGTCACTGGCCATAAGGTGGGTTTCCTGTAAGCAGCATATTATTGGATTTTGTTTTTTAATCCAATTGGCTAGTCTGTGTCTTTTTGTTGGTGCATTGAGACCATTCACATTTAGTGTTAGAATTGTTATGTGGTTGTGGTTCATATTCATTGTGTTTTATTAGTAAATTCTGTGCTGACTTAGTTGTCTGTTGAGAGCCTGTACCTTTATTAAATTTCCTCTGATTGTGGGTTCTGAGGAATATTGGCTTGTATGTGTATCTGGAGTTTATCTTTGAGAATTCTTTGTAATGCTGGCTTTCTGTTAATAAATGCTGCAAGTTTGTTCTTATCATGAAAACTTCTTATTTCTCCCTCAAATTTGAAGCTGAGTTTTGCTGGGTATAGTATTCTTGGCTGCAAGTTGTGTTCATTCAGGCATTGAAAGATCTCTTTCCAAGATCTTCTCACTTCCAGAGTCTGAACTGAAAAGTCAAATGTGATTCTGATTGGTTTGCCTCTGAATGTGATTTGACATTTCTCCCTTGCCACTTTCAATATTCTTTCCTTAATTTCCCTGTTACACATTTTGAATATGATGTGTCATGGTGAGGTTTGTATTTGATTAGGCCTATTGGGTGTCCTATAAGCTTCCTGGATGAGCACATCTGACTCTATTTTATATGGGCAAAATTTTCTTTAGCAATTTCCTTGAGAATATTTCTAATCGTACTTGTTTGTGTTTCAATTTCTTCCTATATACCAATTACTCTTAAGTTGTTTTTTCTCATTTTATCCCAGACATTTTTAAAATTCTGTTCATGTTCTGTGAGTTATTTTTCTTTTTGTCATCTGTGTACTATAGCTTGCTCAGCCTATCCTCATTGTCAAAAGTTCTTTCTTCAAGAGCTGAGGTTCTGTTTTCTACAGGAGTTAGTCTATTTTTAAATTCTTCCATGGTTCCTCTTATGTCATGGACTGCAGATTTTAGCTCTGTTACTTCCTTTTTGAGTATGTCTATTTCTTTGATTATAGAGTTTTTCATCTCTTCAGTCTTCTCACTTAGTCCCTTCATTATATCTTCTTTTAGTTCATTGTTCCTTTTAATAATCAGGTTATTGAAAATGTTTTCATCTCAACCCCTATCTATGCATCCTTTTTGGGGGAGTTTTGGGTTTGAGGTGAATCTCTCCTTGTTTGATTCTTCATTTTGAATAGCTTCATGTTGATTTCTGAATTGAGATTTCCTGAGGGGAAAGCAGGCAGTTCTCCAGGTGGTTTTTCCTTGCAAGTCAATTGGTCAGGTGAGCCACCAACTCGTTGATGATCACCTTCTTCCAGATGCTGTTTCTGCCTGGGTCCTGGTGTTGCTCTACCTTTTGGTCCCAGGCTCTATATTGCAAATCTGAACCTACCAAAATGGAGACCTACCTTTGAGGTCCCAAAAGGAATGAGGGGAATTAGTAGGCAGGTGCTGCTCCAGGTGGGGAACTTCTCCTTGTTGGTCCTGAGCAGGGCTGCTCCTGGCAGGGGTACTACCTGGGGTATCCTGAGCACCTTCCTGTGGGACTCAAACAGGCCCCAACAGGAACTCTGGGCATAGGTAGGTCGGGCTGCTCCAAGTGGGGAAACTCCCCTGGTTGGTCCTGAGCAGTACTGCTCCAGAAGGGGGTCCTACTAGTGGAGTCCTGCACCTTCTGATGGGACTCAAACATTAATACTAGTATTCTTAAGGAATTTGAGATGCAAGTTATTAGACTTCTGATTAATGAACAATTGAAAGTCAGATATCATTCTAACATACAAGGGCATTAAATTTATATGATGCATACACCATATGGTAGAATTTTATTTATATAATTTATACAATATGTGTAACACATATATGCTTATGTGCATATCTATAGTCACACACACACACACACACACACACACACACATACACACACATACAATGGTAAAAAACAAGAAGAATGGAAGGAAATAAGGAAAGGAGGAAGGGGAAGGAGAGACAGAAAAGATAAAATAAAACCAGTTCATGACAGAGACTGACACTGTCCAAATGTGCCCATGTGCCTCTACATTTTTCACACTCCCTTGAAATTATGTTTTAAGGAATATGTGAGTGAGTTCAGCCAGATGATATGTGGACCCAGTAATATGAGCTGTTTCTAGACCAGGGATTTCCAAATACCACAAAAATACTTCAGCCCTCATATCCTCTTCTACAATGATTTTTTTTTTTTTACTATAAGGTTGAAAAAATTAAACTTGTAATGTAATAAGCCTGAAATTTCAAGACTGATAAGAAATTATTGTTAATTGCCATAACTTAGAAATTGCTTTTCAGAAATCAGTACTGGAATACAAAGAACCAAAATATTTGCCATTTGTTTAGCAGTCGTGGGGCAAGTGAAGATGAAATTAGTCTTTGAACCTGAAATGTAGCAATGTATGTTAGGAAGAAAATACTTAGTACTTAGTAAAGCAATTGCTTGTGATAGCTTAAAGTCAGGAAACATATCTGTTGAGTTGTTTTTTTTTTTAATCTCTCGAGGACTAACATAGAAAATAAGATTTTAAGAATGCTTTCCAGCTACTTATGGTCTTATTTGTGAAGGCATGACAATAAAGAAATGAGCTCAGAAAAGAATTAGCTGGTTGTACAAGTGTAACAGAATATCAAGAGTCCAAATTTTAGATCTTGCAAAGTTGAAAACTATATTAGCATTTTAAAAATTTTTAGAAATCCCTTTGTTGAACGTGTATTGCTCTCATGATTTAGAAAATCATTTTTATAAAAAGCCAGGAGACTTTATTCTCATTAAAATGGGGAACACCTAGAGCACAGAGATGATAGTGTGAGTAACATTGAACTAAATGGAGAAATAATAGGACAACATGAATAAAAGGCATAGGTGCTTAGGAGATGAGTTAGAACATCGGTGGGCAGGACACTTGTTAACTACTGAACGAAAAGAGAAATACATGAAGCTATACTGCCTGGTGGGCCAAGCTAGGAAACAGATTTCTTTAACCTCTCCTTAGAAAGCAAAGCGCATGACAGCATGGTAGTCAGTCTGGCTGCATCCAAGTAGAGATACTGAAATGTGGAGGTGGTCCCTGTATCCATCAGACGTAGCTGAGCCACAGTAAGACTCAGAATGTTCTGCAGTAAAGGTACTGCCCCCCACAGGAATCCAATGTCACACTCAAACCTGATGCAGGGGCTTACATCTTGTCTATAAAAAGCAAAGTAAAAGTCACTGGGCTATGTAGAAAAGCTAAAACAGAGAATAGGAAAAAATACTTAAATCTGCCACACTATTTTTGTCTCTCTCCCCAACACTAGAACGTAAACATCCTCAACAGGACTTGATGTGCTGTACACATTGTTCTTTCTCCAAGACTGATAATGGAATTTACAATAGACCATCAAACAATATTTTTAAATAAGAGCTTGGGAATGAACTGGATGTGACTCTTGATCAATTTGTGAAAAAAGAATCAAAATAATCTCTAGTTCTCAAATTATAGCAACTAGAAAAAGTCCAATTTTGGGACATACTTTGAACAAATACAATTTTAGGATAAAATTATCATGTTTTGTTAACATGGAAGAGTCTAAAAACGGAAATTTTTGAACATGAACATATAGGCTAGTTTCTATAGCAATGAAGTAACTGCAATTAAAGATTTTACAATTTCAAATTTCAAGGCAAGTATCATTGTCATTTTTTTGTATATGTGTCAGCACCAACTGCACAAACACATAAACAGACACACCTGTCACATACACAGTTTTAACACAAGAATTAGATGAAGCAACTTCCTGCTATACCCTTGCTATTAATCATGATGAACATTGCCTTGGATTCCATTGCTTACATTTATAGCCTTCTTTTGAGGGAAGAATCTTAGTTTTCATTGTTCTTTGGGAAAAATACAAATTAAGTCTATAATGGCAAGACCAATAAAATCTATAAGATGCTTGCTTGTGATCGAAACAAATGGCTTAAGAGAATCTATGCATTTTTACTTAGCATGCCTCTTGAATAAGCCCCCATGAAATACAGAAAGTAAAAGAGTGCTTCTTGTGGTTTTGCACATAGATTCTTAGGTGTCTTTCAGTTAAAAAAAAGAAAAAAAACTTCACACTTATCATTTGATTACTATAGGCTGGCCACTCACATGATTTTTAGTTTGTAAATTTTTTGATGATACTGAATAAATGCTACACTTTCTCCTTTTAATAGATGTAGACACTAAGAGTAAGAGGCTAATCGAGTTACAAATGGCCTGCATATTTCATCATTTATTCACTCATTTACATGTGTCAGTGGACACCATTTCCTTAGATATTGTTGTAGGGATTAGTGATCAGGCTGTGAGCAAGCAGACAAGCTTCCTTGAAATAGTAAGTTTCTGTAATATACTCCTCTGATCACTGTGATAATGTTAATAAAAACAAAAAAAGACATTTTCTGAAACTGATATATGCAGTAAAATCAAACATCATAATGAATATGGTAATTATGGTAATGCAGTGTGTGCGGTTCTAAGCAGGAGAGTCAAGAAAGCTTGCAGGAGTGAAGATTGAGCTGAAGCTTTATGTCAGGACAGACCAGACATAAGGTGATCTAGAGAGAAAGATTTTCACTCAGCCAGAGTGAAACATGTGCAGGAATAGGAAGAGGGTCAGTATGCCTGGAGAAAAATGCATGAGAAACGGGAGCAAAATAACAGTCAATAAGTAACACAGGTTCTCTAACTCTAGTGCCTGCACATTTTGCAATAGCCAGCATTTAGATACTTACAGAAGGCGTGCCCAGCTCAGAAGCGGACAGCAAGAGTTCTGAGACAGGTCAAGGTGGTTGCCCCAAAGTGTAAAATCTTTGAGAACTCTGTAATATTCTGAAAACCTACATGACTTTTGCATTCTATTCCCCATACATATTTGTTTTATGGAAATTATGCTTCCTTCTCCCTCAAAAATTTGAATTTCTGGGAGAATGAGTCATTTTTTTTTCCTGAAAGTTCACAGAGCCCCTATGGAGCAGTGCTGAGCACACCTGGTATATACATAATACATGTTGCAAAATATGATTAACACAGCTTATGGTAGGCACTGTGTAAATGCTAATGACACATGAGTGAACTTACCCAGTTTGTTTCTCTCCTATGAGAGGAAAAACCTCAAATGTCTTATCAAGGAGTCTAAAACAGTGTTATGTATACCTGTGAGTTGTTTATTTGGGTTTATTTAGTTTGAATTTTGACTCTAGCACTAGCTAGCAGACCATTTGAGCTCTATGTGCTTAAGTTTCCTCACCTGTAATACTGAAAAAATAAAGTATTATGATACATCAAAAGAAAGAGAATTAGATAGGATATTGCATGTAAAGATATTGCATGGTGCTTAAGATATTGTGCATATATAATAAGTGTTAGAGACCGTGTAGGGTTGCGTTAAGCCCCACCATCTGGCAATAAACAGGTTCTACTTTCAAGGATATGCAGATGAGTATTTCGATGCTGAAAACAGCGTATGCTCCTTCTGACAGTCCTATCAAGGAGATAGTATCATATGTTTGTGCCTGGTGCTTGGTTATCTCTTGAACATTAGTAGCATTAATAGATCAGTAAGTGAAGGAAAACCAGAGTGGTGTGACACATGTAGTTGACCAATAACATAGTTGAAACATCTTTTTTATTTAATTTATTTTTCTTGTAATTTATAGGAGATTCCATTTTACCCTGACATAACATCACTCTCAAAAGTGCTTCCTGGCTAAGCATATTAAAGACACTGTGGGAACTAATATACTAAAACAATTCAGAAATCCCATGATAAGGAATTATCATCAACAGATATGCTGACAAACTGCTTTCTGGAAAAAATAAATTCTCTAATGTGTAGTGTTGCAGATTGCCAGAGTGTCAAAATCACACCATTACCCACTTTGAACTTCCTCTGTGACATCACTGAATGCAGAGAGGAAGAAAAACAAATAAAATTAGGTCTTTTGAACAAGTTTGGATCAGCTTCGGAAAACTGCTTTATCCTACTAAGAATTTCCAATTTACACGCCATCCTAAGTTCCTCCATCTTTTGTTTTGCAGCATGCTGATTAGCAAAGTCTAAGCTTCTTCCATTATTAAATTTACTGCTAAATTTGTGAAAGTTTAGGAAGGTACCCAAAACAACACAGAAAGCAAGGTGGAAAGATTATCATCTGACAGTGACTTTAATGGAATAAAATAGAATGGGGTATCTGCTCCTCTGTGTCACTGCTCTCTTAATTTTACATCTGTACACTTTCTAGTGGATCAAGTGGGAGAAACTATAGCTTATGCATGCATTGTGAGGACAGTGTTTCATGTTGTGAAATTATTTTGTCATGGTTTATAAATAAGATGTGTGGAGACCCTATGAGGTAAGAGAAGGCCCATCCAATCTGATCTTTGTTTTTGGAGATTCAGAGACTCAGTTTTCTCAGTTCAGTGCCCAGATAAAGTCAAGTCATGGGACTTAGACTAACTTGGGAAAATTAAAGCTAATATGCCACTAAGACACATAAAATGCCATTTTGGTATGACCAGAACAAAAGAATATTCTGTTATGGAAAAGAAATGTTAATGACTTACTTACTATAAAAAAACAAAGTAACAAGAATTTTTTATCATTCATTTTCCCATGTTATTTACCCTACAAAAGTTGGTTATATATAAGATCTGATGCTCCCACTTCACGTTAAGGCTGACCTTGTTCATGATACTGTGCTAAAGTTGCCTTCACCAATTTCACCAATAGCAGAATGAATCCTGCTGAAGTTTCTTCTATTGTATTTTTTCATTGATTTTTGTGGCTGACCACCCCTCATTCCCAAACACAACTGCACTTTCTTTTTTAAAATATCCTTTTATGGGCTGGAGCGGTAGCTCAGCGGTTTCGGCGCTTGCCTGGCAAGCACAAGGACCCGGGTTCAAACCCCAGCACCACGTACACAACTAAGTGTTGGAGCAACTAAAGCCATGTGAAAAACTAAATAAAGTTGTTTCTCTCTTTCTCTACCTCTCTCACTGTCCCTCTCTCTTTAAAAAAAAAATATCCTTTTATATATTCAATCAAGTTACAATCTAATCCTAAGTGTTAGGATGTTCCCTCTGAGAGCTTCTGAATATATATGTATATATACTTTTGGTCCATTCTATTTTATTTTCACAAATTCACTGCCAGATGATAATCTTTCCCCCTACTGTCCATGCTGTATTGGGTACCCCATTATAATCTGTTACAAATTCAGCACTGAATTTAATAATGGAAGAAGCTTGGACTTGAGCATTTTATTTATTTATCCAAACTATTAAAGGTGTCATTATTACATGACAAGTTTTGTGTGGTTCCCTATGAAATCTATTATCAGCTAGAGAGATGATTGCTGAAATCAAGAAGGGTATAGATCTACCAGCCCTGCAACTTATTATCCATCTGAAAGAATAAATTAGTTAATTTCTTAGAATCTCAGTTTCCTAAGTTGTAAAGTACATCTTGAAAATTGTGTTGGAAAACAAAATTAGAAACAAAATCTTCCATCAACCTCTAAATCCGCCCTATAATGGTAATAGAGAAAGAAAAATGTCTTATTATTAAATAAGCACAAAACAGAAGGGGATGAACAATGTAAACAATCTGCTTAGAGACAGCAAAGGTAGAAAGAACTCTCACCTTTTCATAGGACCAGGCAGATGCCACCCATCACACATATTGTTATGTACAGTGTTGCAAATTGCTTATCCTAACCTTACTTAATATTTGAAGTAAGTATTTCTAAAGTAGTTTTGCAATTTGGAGCACAGTGCCAGGATGTTGGGTGCTACCCATCCACCAGAACTGGGAAATACCTATCTTCTTTAATATCTACATTTCAAAGAGATGATTTCCAGATCCCTGAGAGTCACATAGTCACATTTCTCAGTCATAAAGTTGAGAAACCCCATTTAGTTTCCATAAGAATATATATATATATACTTATATATATATACATAAGTGTATATACACACACACACACACACACACATATAAACATATTTCAAAAGAAGAGAAAATACTTAACAATTTTAAGTTTTCTAAAATAAATGCTCTAAGAAAATGGAGGGGAAGAGAATCTCTTTCTTTATTTTGAAGAGGGATAATTAAGCCTTATTTTAGTTTTTATTTTTTCCTTAATAATTATTATAAGAATTTAACAATGTATATATAAATATAAAAATAGTTTGTAAATTCTTAAACACTTTTACAACTGAAGGGGTAATTAATTAAAGAACGCATTTTGGTTCCTTGATTTAACAGCAGCCTCAGTGCAGGGAGGATCCCACATAATATAAAAAGAGATGGAGAAGGAGGAGGAGCAGGACGTTTGATACTGTAGTGAAGCACTTTATAACATTTCGACAAATGCTGCGTGTAGGAAAAGCGTGTAGGAAAATGCTAACAGACTTTGTGCATTTGCATATCACTAGATTTGTCTGACAATCAAGAGACAAAAAGAAGTAACTGTAATTTCCTAGCAAAGGAATGATATGAAAGGATGACATACAGGACATTTATTCTATTAATATTTGGAAGGTTTAAAATTGTAGGCTGATTGACAGTTGAGATCCCAGGTGCTGATAGCCAATAGATAAATTTCACTCCAAGCTTCCAAACTTACCAGCAGGATGAACATGGGCCAATTTCTTAATCTCTCTGAATCTCAGATTTCTCACCATTCCATTCCTTGATTTCCTCATCTATAAAATGGGGTGTAATAACCATTCATTGAGGTCACTGTAATTTCAGAGTTTAGTCAGTGTCTGACACACAGGAAATATCAATAAATTGTTACAACTGCCTTTATTAGTAATAAAAATAATAAGCAAATTTGGAAGGACTGAAGATAATTAAATGACCTATATAAGGGCTGTTGAATGGCTTGGTGTCCAGTTATTTTTTTTTTAATTTTGTATAGAAAACTAATAAGACTACCAGTAGGTTGAAAATTATATCAGCAAAATTGGAGCAATAATTTGGTTAAATAAATACACAATATTAAGCTATTATCATCTGTGGAAGATGGGCTTTAATAGGCCCAGTTCTTCACCCATTATCCTGAGCATTGGGAGTTCCTCCTCTCAAGAGGCAGAGTATAGTTTCTATATATATATGTATATATGTATATATATGGCTGTGACCAATCTGTGAACAAAGAGATGTTCATAGAAATGAGGTAAGAGATGCTTGGGAAAAAAAAAACAACAATTGTACATTTATACTTGTCCTCAAACAACTTTGCTGTTACTATAGGAAGTATGTGTTTGGGATACCCTGGTATAGTTTGAGAGACATGTGCAGCAGAGCCAAATTAGTTGCTCCAAGAGATAGCCAGGCAAACTCCAGACCTGTGAGATAGTCCACTCAAGATTAGGAGAACTGATTCCTAATGCTTAAGCTATCAACTTTCCATTGTGTATTATTGAGATTTGTGGCTGCTTGTTACTTAATAATAGCTGACTGACAGATACATTATCAGACGGATATATAGTCAAGTCCTCATCAAAAAAAAAAAAAAGGAGAAAATGCAATACCTGTCTCACAAGGTGTTTTTTAGAATTAAAACCGACAGAGTATACAAAGTATCTGACACTTGAGGCATTTAATACAGACTGATTTCTGAGACTGAAGAAGTCAAGTTCTAATTAATGTCATTGAACTTTCACAATATATTACATGGTAAAGTTTTTGATTACTATTTATTAGATTCAACAAAGTACACAAACAAAAATAGAGGTGCTGTATTATAATCCTTAATGATACCTTTTTATATGCTTATAACTCCAAAATAGACTTTCTTTATTAATTTTTGCATATTGCTTTAAAAGTCATATTTTATGTGAGAGATATTAAAATAAATCTTTAAACAATCAACTGCTCAAGATGAGACTTTATTTCTGCCCCTTAATAGACTGGTCTTATTCTCTGCTTGCATAATGGACTCAAGCAGTCAATGACCGGTTAAGTTGCTCATTGTGCCTCTTGCCTGCAAGACTGTGAGCAAGCATCAAACACAAAATCTGACTACCATGGAACATTAAACAGGTATTCTCCTTTTTAAACTTTGTGATCTCAATTTCCTGGAATTATCCGGTAGAAAACAGATGCAAATTAAGAGCTCAATTCACAAAAAAATAATAAGTAGCATTTATACTAGCTTCCTATGGAGAAGCCTCAAAAAAAAAAAGTGTGGGAGGTACAGCTAGCAGTTGTGTATTTGTGCAGTTTCATCAACATCCTTCCAATTCTTTTCAAAACTTGACCTTTCTGTGCTGAATACAAGGTTAGCACAGGCCTAGACAGGATAAAATCATAACAGAACACTGCCTTTCTTAGAACACGTAAATGCTGTAACACGTTTTAGAGTTTCTTTTTCAGAAATACTGGAGGAAGAAGAAGAGATTTTTCCACTCTGACTTGGGTCTTCTAATAGTGAACCAAAGGGCCAGGAAGCTGATAAGTTTTTGGTCCTCTCTCAACATAACTGGTAAAAAAAAACTTTAGTATCCTAGAGAGTCATTAGGAAGACCAGCTTGTGTGTGTGTGTGTGTGTGTGTGTGTGTGTGTGTGTGTGTTTTGTTTCATGTTTGAATGTTCACTTTCTTTAATTTTCCTTTACAGAAGATAGGAGGGGAAACAATCCCTACTGCTCTATGTGTTGAAGGATTTTAGAGCACTCCTTAAAGACTTGAAATCTTGCTTCACACTATTTTAATTAGTGAAAAGTCTTCCCACAAGGCTTTGATTTTTCCCTAGAAATTTGTAAACTTCAAAAGACTGTAAACAGAAGTAGAAACATAAAAATGGACCCAAAATATTGGTTGCATTTAGGGGATTGGAAAAGCACAATGAAGGCTGAGCACAGTAGCAGCTTCCACATTGAACTGAGCTACTTTTAAATAATAATTTGGCCCAAACTATGTGTAGAGTGACATCAAGATTGTGGAGGACTTTTATCAGGAAGATCTGATATGCTTTAATACAACTAGATATTTCATAAGCACTTATTGAAATGAAGTGAGGGCAGGTTAGGCAGATACTAAAGCAAATAATTGCTCTTGTGCTTAGTAAGACATTATGGAGATAAATACTTAGGTTCCTTGAAATATGCAGTTGTTCAACTGTAATAGGGTAGATGCTGATAATGCATTTTTCCCATGATTATTTTGGCAAGACAAAACATCCATAAAAACTTTGCCTAAAATGAAGGTGCCAACTTCCACTCCAACTCTTACATTTATCTCAGTCATCTACTGACGTCTTAATCCAAAACAGACACATTTGTAAATTCAAAAGCAGGTATCAATATCCATCTGCCCAATTTTCCCTGATCATTTTCCTTTTATTTTCAATCCCTCTTTTTCTGCTTTCATCTCCACAGCTTTCATATTTCAGGCTCAGAATAATTTTGAGTATTAGCCTATGCTAAAATGTCCTTGTCTGATTTTCAGGTTATGTGTGGTAAATTTCAGTAGCTAATATAGTTAGAGATGAAGGTTAGCTACTTCTTTTCAACACCATTACTGGAATACCACATCATAATAAAAGCAAGTATCATGGCAAATTCAGCCGCAATTCAAGATATTTCCCAAAAATATTTATTTAAAAACCAGCACCAATGACAGCTCAAAATACTGTTTTGTGCATTTAAAGTTGTACCAGTTCTCTATCCTTTACTTTAGGTACTGTGGACATAGCTAGGTTGAGTTTCACTGCTGAGAGCAGGCAGCACTGTAGATACAGTTAGCCATATAATCAGCATCAAGCAGGCAGAATTCTCGAACATCACACTGGATATGGGACCAACTCAGAATCTAGCCCCAAACACCATTCTCCAGAGTGAGAAATGGGCATCTTCTTCATGTGGAGGTGAAGAGTGTCTCCAAATCATCCTAGGCAATGCATAAATCTTGAATATTACTAATTTTTGAGCATTAGGGATCAATTTTAGTATTCATTAATCAGCAAATCCTCTGAATATTGATTGATAACAAATACAATTGAATCATTTAACCACCACCTCTAGGGGACTTTTCTGTTCTTGAATTTCTATGAACTATAAATTCTTGAATTAACTACCTATGGATTACTAAGTCAAACACATACATATACACATGCATGCACACACAAAAGACACACATCATTTGTAAGTTCATAAAATTGTTTGGCATTATATTGTATCATTGTTACACATTGGAACAATTGTCAAAACATTCTTCTGGCTCTCTCAGCTTTTTTTTTTTTTTTGAAGGATAGTGAGAGAGAGAGACAGACAGATCAATTTTTATGATTTTTATTGAGTTTTTCACATGGACTTCGTTACTCTGACACTTAGTAGTGTACCTGGTGATGGGGTTTGAACCCGTGTACTCACGCATGCTGGGCAAGTGCTGTAACCACCAAGCAAAAGCTCCAGCTCCTCTCTCAGCTTTTTTAGTTATCACATAGTTTCCACCCTGCCTGTTTTGGTTAATGGACTTTGAAATTCTACTCGGGACCTGTAATATTTTAAACATAACAGCAACCATACCCCTACTTTTACCCTGTTTCCAAATCTTCTCTATCTCCAGCCACACAAAACTCTGTAGGACTTTAGTCCTCTAACAGAGGAGGGAAGGTTGGGGAGATTAATGCTTCTTATTATTTCCAGAAGGTTTAATGTGAAGTATATGCAATTAGTAACAAGATGAAATCGTACTGAATGGACAAAAAGTCTTTCTGATAGAATATTGTCAAGAAAGTATGTATAAATTTTGGATTGAACACTCTTTGTATTTGAAATCTAACTACATATTTCACTGCCCATGGACCCTGGATAGATTTCTTAACTTATTTTAAGAAACTAAGTTTAGTTATTTATAAAATTACTATAATTTTTATTAAGTATCATAATATATAAAGTACTTAGGTAGTTCTGGGCACATTATTCCTCAGTAAATTGTATTAGTGACAGTGTTAGAAGTAATTTTTATTACTATGGCTGCTGTTATTGATTTTCTTATGTTATCCTAAGTATTATATGTAATATTTTAAGAAATCGTTGAGACCCATAAAATGAAAAAAGTCTTAGAGGAGCACATAGAATGAATTTGTATGTGAATTAGCTGCCTATAGATAGCAGTTTCTGCTAGTAATCGGCACGGGTGAGATCTTCCATATGCACAAATTGCTCTTCACATATTGGTTGCTAAAACAATACCTGAATGCTGGAACTATCTTCATTAGAGCTGTTTCAACTCAAAAAGGTAGTAAATGCAAAAATTTATGTGCATATACAGTATGCTATATTTTACATGTGTGCTGACCTAGAGAGGAATGCCCCACAGTCTTGAAAATTTGGATCAAAATCCTAAGTGAAAGTAATTCATCACTTTTGTAATAGGTATTCCTGTATAGTGTTACAGTGTTAAGCTTTGCATAAACCGGATCTCGGTTACCGTCCTAGCTCTGCTTCTTACAGGTCATGAATCTTGGGATGAAACATCAACAAAATGGGAAAATGAACAAAAGAGTTGTGAGGATGAGATAGGGTAATGCATAAAGTATTTAGCACAGTACCTGACACATCACATAGCAAATGTTAGCAATATCAAAGGAGGAAATGAGAAAATTTCTCAGGGGCTGCATTGAAGTGTAAGCCCGATTTTTCTGAAACAAACCAAAAAAAAAAAAAAAAAGCTATGCTGCAAGGCATACAAAATTTCTAATATTGCAGTCATTGGTTGCTTGTATTTTCATCAGGAGTAATGAAAAGGATGTGCAATCAATGTTGGATCACTGGGCAGGGGAGAAGTAATAATGCCATGGTCCAAGAAGATCCTGATGGAGACTGAGCTCACCCCCTTCTGACCCCACTTAAACACAGTCTCCAGCTTAGCCTGCCATGTCACCATGAACAAAAGCTTTATTTCTCTTCTTAGTCAGTTCCCGTCAACTGATTGTAGAAGGGTAATGAGAATCTAGGACTCCTGCTGAGGTTTGTGTGTAGCACTGTGTGCGTGCATACGCTGTGCAGAGCACACTGGGCCTGAACCAAATCAAAGGCTTTGCCGCGGAGATGCTCTGCAGTCCCTGCAGCGGGGGGCTCACTTGCTTTCATGGTACCTGACTATGATAGAGATTTAACAGGTATGTTAGATGCTGAAGAAACTGTAAAAGTCACTTATAAAAATAATTATAACAATGAAGGCAAATGAATTTGCTTTTCCATATATGTTCCAACACTGAGCTAAACAACCCTTTAATTACCATAAGTAAAATAAGGCATTGGTACTATTATGGTCCTCATTTTTATAGATGAAAACACTGAGACTTAAGAAATTAAATAACTGCTCAAAGCCTCACAGTGCACCAAGATGTGGATTCAGATTGTTGACCTTCAGGCGGTAGCACCTCTTTTTCACAAGTCTCTTAACCATTAGGTTACAAGCTAACACCACCCACAAATCCTGAAAACAGTTGGTATTTAAGTCCTGAAAAAAATGTGTGGTGAGGCCAAAGCAGCTCTACACATGAAGGTCAAAGCATGGCCCTAACGCCACGTGATCCAGATGATCCTTCACCACCTTTAAAATCTATGGCAAACCTTCTGTCCTTGCCCCCGGTTTATGTGTCCCAGTGTCTCTACTGGCCCCTCCCACTTTTTCTCCCTGTCCAACTCCAATCACTTTACTTTCTGAATGAGACTACGTTCAGTCCGGCTGAGACTCTGCCCCATCCTTTCACTGGCCAGAACACACTGTCCATCCTCATTCTCTCCTCGGTGTCCAAATGATCTGGCAAGCACACCCTGTACCCATAAAGCCAGTGTCCTGAATGAAGGACCCATGATTGTCTCTGATAGCCAATCCTTGGTGTTTGTCCCTGACATTAGAAACCCACCTTCTTTCATTTCTCCCAGGATTTTGCATCTTTTTAAAATAGCACCTTGGCAAAGGACATGAGCAGAAAGTGGCTGGTACAGGCAAAGCTAGAATTCCTGAATTTAAAAGAACTAGCGTAAAAGTCAGTCTATGTACCCACAGTGTTTGGCATCAGTGTCTTTTCTAGCATCTGAGTCCTGGCTGTATCATCACTGGCATGCATCTGTCATGGTCAGTGCTAATGATCTCACAGCCAGAGACTGTGGGGAATAATGTTTAAAGCTTTTTCACATTTTAAAAATAATTATTCATTGTTCATTTTGTAGGCCAATCATCTTAGGAGCCACAAACTGTTCTATCAAGGTAGCACCTGCTGACCAATGATCATTTTAAAGAGTCTAGAAGCAACAAAGGAAAAGACAAGATAAAGCAGTAAATTGTCCTGAAAGCCAAATCCTCATGGTATGTTTGTGTCTGAACATTTACAATTAGGGCTAACTTAACTTTCATGAGGGAAAATGAGCAGTACAATTAAGATGCAAAAGTATCTGTTAGCATGAGCTTTTAAATTTTAACGTACTGAATGATTTATCTAGAAAGGTCTCCTAAAGGGGCTATTTATTAGTACAGATTTGTTTTACAATTTCCAACAGGTTTCACCTTTCTGTATTCTCAAACATCCTTAGCTAACAGGGAAGGGTTTACACTACTTAGTTCCCTACTTTACAGATGAGAGGGGGAAAAGAACGGGGATGCTAGTGACTTAGAACACGGAACCTTTGAAAACCTTGATCTTCTAACTTCAATGACATTCTCCATCTCTCTTTCTGTGGTCTCCCATGTGTCGTTAGGCTTTAGCAATTGAGCCTCAAAAATCCCATCTTTATTAGGAGAAAAGCCACTTGCCAATGAGTCTTTCACTCTGGAAAATCAGTCTCTCTATAGTTAAAAAGTTATTTTGCGATCCTCTCTCTGCCTCTCCCTTGTAAGTTTTTGTTCACAATTGCAATCAATTTTCTTTTTAAAAGGATACAAGGCTTAAGAAGCCAGGGGGAGTAAAGGGTGAGAAAGATCCTACTGGGTCTTGGCCTGCTTCCAGCTCCAAGAAGGATATCATTTTCAGTGTCATGCATCCATTTTCCCTGGAAAGCTCTCACCTCTTTTCCCACACCCCAGCTCTGCCTAAACTTGCAAATTTGAAGCAATTGTTTCTGTCTCTGCCTTTTCAAAAAAATCTAGGTGCTTTCTCAGTCTAAACTTTCAGATCTTTCTACTTGTGTCACTGATACCAACGCCTCACACTCTGCTCTCTGAATGAGAGATGGTCTGGACAGGTTTTGAATGAAAATCTTTGTTTGCTGGCCTTGTTGCCTTTAAACTGCATAAAGGCACATATTAGCTTTAACTATAAATGCTATGATTCCAACAGATTTGCCTAATAGAATGAATTTCATTCTTATTACCCATTATCTTGCTTCTGATGTTATGGCAACTGCCTCCAAACTGGCCTCACAGCCTCTTTACAAATAGTATTTTATTTTAAAACTAGCAAATAGAATGGTCTTTCTGAAATACAAATATTCCCATGCTGTTCTCCTGTTTAAAACCTTTCAGAATCTCCCAAAAGGTTTTGGGATTAGAGTCCACATGCTGGAGAATTATCTCTCAAACCTTCCACCATGTGGTTTCTTCCACCTCCTACTCTCTTTGGGGCTTGTGTATGTTGTCTTACTGCTCAGGATGCTTTACCTCTGCCTGGCCACTGTCTATTTATTCTAGAGGACTTAGCCAGATGTTGTTGCGACCTCAAAAGTACCATGGATCTGGGAGAAAGGAATCCTTTTCTGGGCTCCAACAGTATCACAACTACCTGAGAATTTCTTTGTAGTTTGAATTCAGAGACTCTGTATTATTCAATTCTGTGCCTTAGTACCGGACACAAAGTAGGTGCTCCATGAATATTGATTGATTTATTAACACTTTATACTCAGTGTATGAACCCACATGGTAGTCTTTCCATAGTTAGACTTGGTCAGAGATTGGATTTTTATTTTACCACAGGGTCAAGCAATTTACCACCTAAGTCAGAAAGTCCATTTCCCATTACTGACCCTCTAAGCCACTGTCAGAATCTCTGTTTGGGCAACGTATATCAAAATTACATATTTAATGAATCCCTGCTGGGTTCTGGCACAACTCTGGATGCTAAGAGTACAACAGTGAACAAAACAGATCAAGTCTATTTCTCTTGAAATTCACATTGTATCAGGAGAGGCAAAAAACGAAATGAAGATATGTGCCAAGTTCTTATAAGAGTTCTAAAAACTGAAATAAGAAAAAGAAGTTGAAGAAGCAAGAAGGTAGAATGTTAAATATGATGGTTAGTGGAGGCCTTTCTCACAAAGTGATATCTGAGAACAAATTTCAAGAAAGAAGAGGAGTGCGTACACACAATTTTGGAGAGAGAATATCTCAGGCTGAGGGAACAATAAGGTCAAAGAGCCTGAGACATGTTGTTCTTAGCATGGTCCATAAAAAGCAAGGTTGCTGTGTGATTGCAGCATGGTGGCACAGGGGCAAATGGTAAAAGATTAAGTTAGAGACTCGGCAAGGGCCAAGCCATGCAGCTAGTTTACTGAGTTACAGGGGAACCCAATTGGGGGATTTTGACCAGATTTTTACTTACTCTGATTGCTTTTTAAAAGGATCTTTCTCATTCTTCTCACAATAGTAGATGCTGGTGTGGAAGAGGGGAAGGTAGAAGTGAAGGAACAGTGAAAAACCACTGCAGATGACATGGGCTGGGGTGCCAACAGGAAAATAAGTGAGAAATAGTTCTATATAGATAGGTTTCATAGCCTGGAATCTTTGCTGATGAACTGGCTGTGAGCTGCATTAGAAAAGCAATCAGTGATGACTCTCAGGCTTCAGGCCTGTTACTGAGATGAGGAAGGCTATGAGAAGAACAAATATAGGGTTAGCATTAGGCTCAGAAAATGATGCCCTAAAGTTCCTCTTTGGACTTTAAACTGAGAGCACCTTGGGAGCAGACAATATAGGGAAGTACTGTCTCTGAAGTTCTCTTATTCACCGAAAGACCAGATGAGCCAAAAAGAAATATAATTGCTTAAAATCTTCTTACTGAAATTCCATTCACCAAGGAAGATTGCATCTGTATCACAGAGTAAGAGACCATATTTAGAGTATGGAAAACTTTGTCCCAGCATATTGTCTGTTATATGAGCTCATTCATTTCCCCTAAAATCATTTACTTCTTTAAAACTGCCTATAGCCCCCTACTTCCCTCTCCCCTATGAAGAGGGTATTTAAGCCTCAACCTTCTGGCCCTTCTTCGAGTTTGATATTTTGTATGAGTACTGTGCATATATGCACTCTAACAAGTTTGCGCATGTTTTGATTATTTATCATCAGTTTGTTTCTGCAGAGTCAGTTCAAATCACCAGAGTTTGAACTTCCCAATAGTGGATAGAGAAGAATCAAAGGATTAGAGTTAGGTATTGAAATATATAGATATATTCATTAGGCATATTGGTCTGTAGTTTTATTTTTTTGATGTATCTTTATTGGGTTTTGGTATCAGAGTTATAGTTGCCTCATAAAAGGTATTTGGGAGAGTTCTTTCTATTTTCTTTCTTCAATTTCTTGGAATAGCTTAATTAGAAGAGGTATTAGCTCCTCCTCATAGGTGTGATAAAATTCAGCGGGCAATCCATCAGTTCCTGCACTTTTCTTCTTTGGAAGGCCTTTAATTGTTATATTGATTTCAGTGCCTGTTATTGGGCTGTTTAGGTTTTCAATATCATCCTGAGTCAGTCTGGGAAAATTGCATGTGTCCAGAAATTTGTCCATGTCTTTCAGATTATCTGACTTAGAGGCATATAATTTTTCAAAATAGGTTCTGATAATCTGTTGGATTTCCATGGGGTCAGTAGTGATCACTCCCTTTTCATCAGTGATTTTGTTGATTTGTTTAATTTCCCTCCTTAGTTTAGTGAGATTGACTAGGGGTCTGTCAATTTTATTTTTTCAAAGAACCAGCTCTTTATTTCATTGATTTTTTTTATTGTTTTTATTTTGGTATTGCCATCAAATTCATTGATTTCAGTTCTGATCTTGGTTATTTCCTGCCTTCTGTTGGCTTTGGGATTAGATTGTTCTTCCTTTTGTAGGGACTTGAGGTAAAGCATAAGCTTATTTATTTGGGATCTTTCCTGATTTTTAAGGTAGGCACTCAGTGCTATAAATTTAACATTAGCACACTGCTGGTGGAACTGCAGACTGGTACAGCCACTCTGGAAAGCAATGTGGATTTAGAGACTCCTCAAAAAATTAGGGATGGATCCACCATAGGACCCAGCCATTCCTCTCCTGGGTATTTTCCCGAAAAAGCTAGAATTGGCACATTACAGTGACAGCAAAAGCAATGCTCATAGTAGCACAATTTGCAATAGCTATATTATGGAATCAACTCAGATGCCTGTCACTGGATGAAAGGATCCAAAAGCTAAAGTATGTATATGTGTGAGTGTGTGTGTGTATATGTGCGTGTGTGTGTGTCTTATACATATAATAGAGTTCTACTCAGCTATTAGAAACAATATTACAGCATTTGAAGGTAAATGGAAGAAATCATGCTGAGTGAAATGAGCCAATCCCAGAGATTTAAGGGTCAAATGTTTTCCCTCATTTGTAGAGTCTAGAGCAAACCCAGGCTTAGGTGAAAGATCAAGTTTATGCACTAGACTCACCAAAGTCAAAGCAACACATAATCTAGGGGAACCATAGATATGCACTGAGAGAGGAGAGGCAGGAAGGAGGGGAGAGGGATGGATGATAGGGATGGATGGATCTGGGGGGAGATCAACAATGTAGCTTATTCTTTACTCTTCTGAGAAGCCAAATAATAATTATGCAATCATTTAATTCTGGAAAATGCATATAGATAGATAGATAGATATAGCTAGATAGAGAGAGGGTGGAGAGAGATGTATATAAAAATATTTGATCTGTTAAAGGGGAGAAATATAGAAGAATCAAAAGACTGGGATGCGGGTGATATGAGTGTGATTCTGGATTGGGATCACAGGTATATCATATTATTACTACATATGCATTTATAATTGTACAACAACACAACTCCTCAATAAAGTGGAAGAAAAGAAATATATAATACAAATACAAATACAGATACAGCTATACAGCTACAACATAGGTATAGATGACAGAGAAATAGAATGTAGATAAGTGGAAACCTTGCATCAACAAAAAGATAAATATGTCTGGAGAAGTTTGAGTTTAAAATTGGGGAGTCATCCTACTTCTTTTTCAAGCAAATGTAAAGTTGCTGGTTTAATATCCAGATCTTTGAACCATTTTGATTTAATTTTTGTGCAGAGTGAAAGGTAAGGATCCAATTTCAGTCCTCTACATATAGCTGTCCAATTTGTCCAACAACATTTGTCAAACAGGCTTTTTTCCCACACTATGCTTTTGGCCCCTTTATCAAATATCACGTAGTTAAAGATATGGGGTTTCATCTCAGAATCCTCTATTCTATTCCATTGGTCTTCAGTTCTGTTTTGATACCAATACCATGCTGCTTTTGTTACTACAGCCTGATAGTATAATTTCAGATCAGGAATTGAGATACCACCTGCTTCCACCTTCTTGCTGAGTAATGTTTTGGCTAATCTGGGTCTTCTGTTATTCCATACAAACTTCAGAATTGCTTTTGCTATATCCGTGAAGAATAACATTGATATCTTGATGAGGATTGCATTAAATCTGTATAGGGCTTTGGGTAGTATGGCCATTTTGATTATATTAATTCTGCATAACCATAAGCATGGAATGTTTTTCCATCTACTCAGGTCTTCTACAATTTCTTTTTTTACTTTTTGATAATTTTTGTTTTAGACGTCCTTAATATCCTTTGTAAGGTTGATGCCCAAGTATTTTAGTTTTTTAGAGGAGTTGGTGAATGGGACAGATTTCCTGATTTCTTCTTCCACAGACTTGTTGCTGGAGTAAAAGAAACTACGGGTTGGTGCCGTCTTCCTTTACAAAGCTCTCATGGAGCAAGCAGTAAAGTCAAGAATAAATGAATGGAATAAAATCAAACTAAAAAGCTTTTGCACAGCTAAAGAATTAGTCAAGAGTATCAAGAGAGATCCTACAGAATGGGAGAAAATGTTTGCCTGCTAAACTTTGGACAGAGGGCTAATATCCAGAATATACCAAGAACTAAAAATACTAAGCACCCAAATCGCAAATAATCCAATCAATAAATGGACTATGGAACTAAAAAGAAATTTCTCAGCAGAGGAATTCTAGAAAGCCCATAAATGTATGAGAAAATGCTCTACATCATTAGAAATAAGAGAAATGTAAATCAAAACTTCACTGAGATTCTACCTCACTCATGTTAGAGTGGCAAAAATGAAGAATACGAACAATTGCAGATGTTGGAGGAGCTGTGGGAAAAGAGGAACTCTTTCACATTGCTGGTGAGACTGTAAACCGGTTCAGCCACTGTGGAAAGCAGTGTGGAGACTCCTCAAAAAATTAGGGGCTGGAACCACCTTATGACCCAGCTATCCCACTCCTGGGTATTTTCCCAAAAGAGTTAGAATCAGCATATTATAGAGATACAGCTTCATCAATGTTTATAGAAGCTCAATTTACCATGGCTAGATTATAGAACTAACTCAGATGCCCCTCACTTGATTAGTGGTTTCAAAAACTTTGGTACATATATACAGGGAATACTACTCAGTTATTAGAATGATATTATGGCTTTTGTAACCAAATGGATGGAGATGGGAAAAATTATGGTAAGTGAAGTATCCCAATCTCAGAGACTCAAGGGCTGAATATTTTCTCTCATTTGTGGAAGTTAGAATACAACCGGAAACAGTATGATAGATGGCTAAGGTAATAATAACCTCAACATGTATGAATTTTTACATGAACAGGGGGATGCTAGGATGCTGAGAGTCTAAGGGAGGGTGGCAGGAAGGGGGAGGGAATAGAAATGATATCAAGGAGACTGGAGGAAGAGAGAATGGGGGAATCAACTCAGAGGGAAACCTCTGAACTCCACGAGAAGTCTATTGAACATGGGGGTTCAATTGGGGTAAACATGGAACCATGGGGAACCCAAATGGGGAAACCATGTAATGGCATCAGCTTAGGCTTGCTATGTGAATATACGTTTGTTCTTGATTGTTTGATAATGATCCCCCCTTAATTGTAAGTCCATATTCAAAAAAGAAAATAAACTAAATCTATGACATATAAAAAATTGGGGAGTCATTAAATATGAATGGGTTTACAGACATGGGATTGGAAGGAGCCAATGAGGGTGTGAATTGAGGCATATAAGGGGCAGAAGCACAAATTTAGAGACCAAGAAAAACCACTAGAGGAGACTAAGGAAGTGAAATTCATGGAATAAGAGCAAAGCAGGAAGAAAGTGTTGTCCTGAAAATCAAATGAAGAACTAGTTTTCAGGAAGGTGTTATAATTGTTTCAAAATCTAAGCGGTTTCATAAAATGGAAAGTGGAATCTGTTAATGTGCATGATATTGATAATCCTGATAGGTGCCGTTTGGGTGTGGGTTGGAAACAAAAGTGAGATCATGAATGAGTAGAGAATAAGGAGACACAGAAAATAAGACTGCTGGGGTAAGTAACTTTCAATTTCCTTACAAATATCATTTCCATGATTAAAAAAATTCATGTCAGGTTCCCCAGTATTTACATGTTGCCAATTCAGAGCATGTGAGTTCTGATATCCTAAGAAACAAATTACCATGAATGCATTTGATTTTTCCTTTGACAGTTCTCATGCCACTTTAGGTTTTCAGAGCTTGAGGGTCACTTTTAGTTGCATCAATTATCACTGTAGTGCAGAACTGCTGAAGTGTCAGTTAATAAAATTCTGGGTGAAACAGAGGTCCTTCTTTTTGTAGGCACCTTGTCTTTTGCTTCATCTTTCCCTCTGTTCTGTGCATCGTTATCACTGATAAATATATCCATCTACCTATGCATCTACCATCCATCACTTATTTGTTGAGCAGTGAAGATTTCAATATCTCAGAGTATCCTGTCATTTTTTGTTGTTGTTGTTGTTGTTTTGTTTTCTGAGGACTCATGCAGAGAAGCTCTCCAGATCCAACCCACAGAAGATTCTCCCAAAGCAGGCCCAGGAGGCAAGCAGACCAAAAGTTATAAAAAAGACAAAATGAGATGAAGGAAAGTTTAAGCATTATAGTCACAATACTCTTAATTATCATCACAAAGTAAATCTTGGAATGAAACTATAAACATTGTACTTAGCATCATATCAGAAAGGAGGATGGAGAAAGTCAGGTGTAGGTGCAGTCCGAGTTAGGAAAAGCTGTTTAGGATGACATCCTTCTAGGAGGCACCAGGAGCTCCCCTTTACATTACAAAGTGACAAAAGTGAAGTTTTATGGGACAGGCTCAGGACTGATTGTAAGAAGGTTGTTTCTAGTACTAGAATAAAGCCTGATGAAAGCCATTAATATTTTGTATAGTAAAGTTCTGAGTAAGTCATAGAGTAATAAATCCTCTGCTTTTCCTCTGTTCCTATTTTTCTTGCCTTTCTCAGGTTATCCTTTTTCTTATGTAGTCCAAAGAAAATCCCATAAAATCCATGGTGAAGTTCAAAATAAAACATTTCTTTTGAGAAAGCATAAAATATGTTTTAAGTGCAACGTTCGGTACAGCAACACGAATAAGCACAACAAATACAAGAGAGACAACAAACCAGAAAAATTGTTACCAATTTTTGTGTTCCCGCACTACTTCAGCAGGACAAGGGAAGTGATTGGGCTTATGGGCAAAGGTGCAGAATTAAAATCAGTGAAGCAGAATGAAGTCAGTCTATCACATGAATAGCTGCATGGCTACTACCAGAATAAATATTCCCTGCCAGAGGAAAAGGATATTGGCTACTCACACCTGCCTGCCCAGAAGACACTTACGACAGTGGGAGCAGCAGAGCAGAGGAGCCTGATAGCAATGGATAATGCTTGATGCGGGCAGCAGACAGCAAGACAGCTTCAGGTTCTCAAGAAAAATCAGTTACTGTAATCAATGGAACAGAGAAGGCTCATTATGTGGAACAGGGATCTACCTGAGGGAATTCTCTGCCAGAGCCTTAAGACTTTCAAACTGCTCAGTCAGATTCTAAGTCTTCAGATTGATTTTTTTTTCTTTCTAAAATAGGTTAGGCTTTCCCTCCCATCTTGAAAAAGAATTTCTAGTAGCTATGACAAAGAGAAAGAAAGAAGAAATATATATTCGTCCCAGGACCAGTCTATGAATTAAAAGAGAAGTAGCTGATGAGTCCTAGGACTAATTAGACTGCTACAACTTCAAGAACTCTTCGTTTTCTTGTGAGTCAGCATCCAAGAGTGTTGATATGTTGACCAGAGGACTAGAGTGTAGATCACTTGAGAGAGGAAGTGACACCTGAAAACCTCTGCAGAACATGGTGCTGTGTTGTTGGGTCCTGAAACTCCCTTCTTCAATCTGGTGTGATCCTATAAGTATAGAGTGCTATCCTTGAGCTCCAAGTTTGGTGTTATGAAATAAAATTTCTGAACTAAGTTACTCTTTATCTCTTACAAATTCTGCTCATCTTACAGTTTGAGAAGATGAAGTAATCTCTATATAATTATCATTAAACTGTTCCTTGCCATAAAATGATTATTAATTCATTTCCATTTTGGCTGCTAATTTACTTAAGAGAAAGGACAATCAATGAATTTCCACCACCTGGCACACGTTAAATTTCAAATAAGTGCATCTGAAAATGAAATGCAAGGGATTGTTGTTGTGATTATCTTCTTATGGATTGTTTTTTGTTTTACTGCATTGATATCCTTAATGGTTTATAGAACCTGCTAAACTATTATTTTATCCGAAGCAAGCCAGTATGAATCCCTGCAAATATTAGTCTATAACTTATGCTGCCCGATATGGAATCCACTAGACACATATCTACAGAACCTTTCAAATGTGTCCAGTGCAACTGAGAAAATTGACTTCCGATTTCCTTGATTTGAATTTTAAGACTGGCACTAAATTATGGGAAAATTTTAAGTATTTGCATAATGGATATGCAAATCAACTCTCCCTTTTATTATACTTAAATACAGAGCAAGTATTTCTGAATAAAACTTGAAATATGCTGAAGAAGTTGATTAAGGTGTGCTGTGTTTTAAATGCTTAATATGAGAAAATCAAGAATGTAAGTATGAATCTTATCAGTGATTTTTTACAATGATTTCATTTTGAAATAATACAGTTTGGGATATGTTAGATGAATTAAAACTTATTACTAGAGTTAATTTCACCTGTTCTGGCTTTCATTGTTTTTCCATTTTTAAATTTGACTGCTGAAAAGTTAAAAATTGCATGTGTATCTTATGAGATTCCCTATTGATGGCCAAGGGAGATCCACTTTTGATCAGTCCCCAAATTTTAAACTCAATTTGAGTCCATTTGAGGTAAAGATAGTGACAATGATGATGACTATAGCAATATCTCAATCAAATTCCAATCACTTACTTGGAATTTTGAAGTTTACAAAGTATTCTTACGAAGAACACCATATTAAGCTCTACATCACGGTGATATCCTACAAAATTTACTGAAACTTAGAGAAATGACTTCCTCTAAGTTATAGAACCTGTATTTGTCAAGTCTCATATTAAAACCTACATATGTTGATCTCCAAGAGCTTTTTCCACATTTTGTACTTCTTTTTACTTTGGTTATCTTGCCTGGAATTTATCTGAAATTAAGCGCTTAAAGTATAATTAAAGTGTCAGCCGTAATTGGATATATTTATAAAATGTCTGTTGAGTTCAATAATTCTATCATATAAAATAGTGACCAATGGTAAGGATTAGCAACTAATTCTGTTAGAACATATTTTTAAATATTTATTTCCCGAAAAACTACAAGAGGTTGAGAGCTTGCAACTGACTTTTAAATAATTTTTCTAAGTAAATCTTTCACTTAGGTACTGTCAGATTACCTGAATGACAGAGACCCAAGATTTTCTTCACCTATCCACATGGGGTGCATGAACAGGTGTGTCTGCCTGTCACTAATGATTATCTGAGTGGCAGACTTTAGTCTGAAATTTGTAATTGTGGTTATCAATATGTAGAAATTATTTTAGAGGGGATAGCAGGAGATTTTTTGGGGGGAGCTGTCCTACATCATATCTAGGAATAATTTAATGACCATATTCTGCAGCAATCATCTCATAAACCAGTAAGAATGAAAAAGGAAGAGAATTGCTATAAAATAGGGCAACAGATGATCATAGCAGATTCCCTTAACTTACATGCAATACCTCCCATGTGCTGGAAGCTTTCATAATCTCATTGAATTTAAACATAAAATAGCCTTTTGAGACAGAATTTATTACTATTTTATAACTAGAGGCCAAAAGTGCCAAGTGGTAAGATGAACTCAATCCTGAGCCTATTGCTATGGCTTGATCTCTTTATTTCTCCTTCTTTCCACAAACTGACAATTGTGGTTCATTGGAATGAGCATTAGCATTTGAATCAGAATTAGATTCAAATGGTTCCATGTCATAGGCATCATACTTACAATTACATAATACTCAAGATTCAAAAGTATTCATAGTACTCAATCAAGATTTAAATTACAGGCATAATATTCAATCTCTATCCAACCTCATTTTACATTGTTTCATTCACACAACAAGTGATTTCTTATTGCCAAACCCTGTGTTAAATGCTTGGATGTTGAGAAGATTAATGAACTGCATCTTTGAGTGTACTTTCACAGCATTTAAAAAAAACAATAATTGCTTAAAAGTGTTAATTTCTATTTTTTATCAGTAATCACACAATACTTTATGTGGGGAAAGAATGCTATCTGTTCCAGACTACAAAGATGAAAGGAATAGACACCCTCATCAGCCAGAATGATTCAGGACAGAAGCTGGAGTGACAACTGAGGAAACTCCACCCTCCTCAACTCCTTACATGTTTATAGCTTAAACTCTAATGTCTGTCAGTTTCTCTCTATTGCCGCTGGTTTGTTTAGTTTTTTGTTCTCTTTTTGAATGGGCAGTTGTGATGAACTCTGAACCTGTCCGTTGGTCTCAACCTGAACTGCTCTACACATTGCTGCTGCAGTTAGAATCCATCAAGTAGCTTTGAAGACAATGATCTTCCTCTCTGACTACTCCCCACCCCACGTACTTGGCCGTGTAGTCCAGACACATTTCACTATGCAGTTTCCCAAAAAACCACACCAAGGGCCCCATGCTCCTGGTCACGCCTCTGCATTTACCCATAACCAGAAGGCATGTTCCTTTTTTTTTCACCTAATGAGCTCTTACTGGTCTTTCAAAAGTTCTTTCCACATCTACTGGTTTCAGGTTGCATTTTCAAATCTTTAACATTTAGATTCAGTTGACCAATTCCTTTACCCCTGTTTGCTATTCGTAAGTAAGCATAAAATATGATGTTATTCTAACAGTACCAATACCTAACTTCAATTTTTTATTTACCCAAGAGCTTTACTCTATTAAGCTATTTACTCCTTGGTCTAGAGAGCCATGTACTATTCATCCCAGTGCCTGGCACACAGCAGGCGCTTCATATATGTTTACTAAAATATGTGAATTAATAATTATCTTAGTATTGCTTAAAACCTTAAAGTGGTTGCCACTGCACGCAAAATAAAGTCTGAGCTCATTTTAATGTTATCCCAGTCTGATCTTCCCAAAGTTCTTGCATAATGTAGAATCTCATCTCTTGCTGTGTCCATACATTTATTCATGATCCTGTTATACTAAAATAAAAGTAATTTCCCCAAAGGACCTCAGAGTTTCAGGCTTGTCCACCCTGACTCATCCAAGTTCACAGTTGAACTATTTCAAGGTCTGGTCAATCATGGCATCATGTACTGAAGGCCAGATGAGAAAAGGCTGGTTGGAGCTCTTTGTTACCTATGGATCTAAAGAGAGTGGGTGTGCTGAAATGTAGGCCAAGCTTTTAAAGCAAGATCTAAAATGTTCCTGAACCATTTTTTTTTACACCCCAGGCTGTGCTACTTCTCTCCCTTTCCAGCTGAAGTCCTCAAAAGCTTTACTGCCCTCCACTCTTAGATACTCCTTACTGAGTGTGTCTTTTTTTATGGATGCACATGTCTGCTAGACCCACCCATAGCTGCATCATAAAGTCCTGGGTGGATTCTTAGGCTGTAAGTATGACCCACTATTACTGCCTTGTCTTGACCTTCCACTCATCTTCACTGCCTATGGAAGCAACGAGGGGTGAGTGCTTTCTCATACATTTTCTCACTTCATTTCCCATGCAACAAGAAGGTGTGTTTTCCAAGAGAAAAGACTGAGTGAGCTTTCTGCAGCTCCCCTGCAGTTAGTAAGTTCACTTGACATTCCCCACTCTACGTAGGCTGGAGCTGGCACACAACTATGCCAGCATTTCCTCTGCTGCTGGCATGTAATTAAATGCTTTGTGAGCATTTGGGGACATTCAGTAACGTGAAAAACATCCCAGAAATGAAGTTTGCCTTTGCCTTTGTTCCTTAAGGCAGCTTGTTTCCTACATTCATTCAGTAATTCTTTTCTCAGGTACTTGCTGGTCCCTGAGAAGTCTGGGTTGGACATTTGGAGTGGGAGATTCTGTTTTTTGAAGTGAGAAATCTCTAATAACTAAGTGCAGCAACTGCAGTGAGGATGCCTCTTTCATTTCACAAGTAGAGCAAAGGCTCTTCATTCTTCTGCCTCTTGTTTTTATTCTTCAGTGTAACCTGGTAGAAGTCAGTAACAATTTCGACTCAACCTAATTTCTAGCTGCTTCTGTTTCCCTGCCTGTCTTTCCCAAACTTCTCTCTGGCCGCCTCTTTCTCTGAGTCAACTGTGGCAAACTCAGAGACTGTATTAGGAGGTCCGTCTTAGTTAGGTGATGGGCTTTGGATGAGACTATAGAGTCAACAGGCTTAGTGTCTTTGGCCCTGGATTAGCTCTTGGTTGATAGCAAGTAGTTTCTGGGTCACAGTATTCTTGGTTCTCTAGCTCCTATACCATGTTGATCCTTTTATCAGAAAAGCAAGTTCCTTGGCTTCTCTTCCTATTCTATGTGCCTGATAAGACAATGATTCTTTCCAGGACCTGAACTGCCATGAAACCCATGCAGCTCATTATTATCTCTTTTCTGTCTCCTTGATTTCCTGTCAAAAGTCTGTGCGAAATATGACCTCACCCTCAGAACACCACCCACTGGATCCTCTCAGTTGCCTGCCAGCTGCACTGCCTCTTAGGTCAAGCTTGACATTCCTCCTGCTTCCTTGATTCCCCAGGCACAGGAATTGACATCTGCTGAAACCAGGCCAGGGCTTGCATGCTGACTAGAATCAACCTCCCAGAGCCGAGCCCTGTCTCCTTTAATTCCAGTTTCTTCCCTCTCCTCACTGTTCCTTTTGCCAAAGCCTAAGCATGCATCTGGTGAGGCCAGTCCAGTTATGACAGGTCTCGGTGTGGAACAGTCATTTACTTTTTCCTATAAGAAATACATTCCCTTTTACATGTCATTTTTTCACTTTGATATTAAAAATTCTATCTGAACGTTCTTCAGATTTGAAGACATGTGGATATTTTATAACTGTTTACATTTTTAAAAATTCCTACCCACCGTTTATTATCTTATTGCTTATTTTGTTGAAAAGAAAATTGTAAGTGCCTGTCTGTATGCACACACAAACAGAAGTTGAAATGTAAGATAATTGTATTTATATATAAAACATACTTATTGTATTTATGTTATAAATATATTGTATTTATAATATAAATACTGGAATTCTTATTTTAAAAATTCATAGTGGAAAGCAGAAGAACACAAACATTTCAGGTGTGAATACATAGCAATTATTTCTCATAAAAGCGATTTTAAATATTTCCCCAACTAAAGGAGTACAATATCAAAAACCTGACTAGTCCATATATGCAACATAAAATTCAGTCAACAAGTTCCAATAATTCAAAGAAAAAGAAGCAAAGGGATTAGCTTTTGCTTTGCCACAGGAGACAAAGTCAAAATTTGTAGCAATGCTTAATTATACCCTCTGCATCAACTCAGCCTAGATTACATAATGAGAATGATGCTACAAACAGATAATTTCATCTAAAAATAATATTCTCTTATTCTACTGCCTGGGAGGTACAATAGGTACCTGCTTATATGGAAGGGAAAAGATGACTCTTCCATTTCCCAGTGATCACATGCCCACTGCATTCTGAAAGATCAATTTGGGAGTTTTTAAAGGACACTTTGGGTTCAGTTGTTACACTTCATAGTACATTATGTGTCATTTGATTCAGCAAAAAGATGGCACTGTTCCACAAACACACTGGAAATGGAGTTAATGAAGGCAGGTGTTCAAAGCCATTATTTAATAGCATACACCCTGGTAAAAGTTCTCCCTCCCTCTCTTTCCACACCCTCACACATGCTGGAGTATAATTGATCATATTAGAGATGCTGTGTACCTATAAGACACATAACTTCTCTGAATCTCAGTTTCTATATCTATATCAAGGAAATAATGACGCCAACTTATGCACATGGCTATTTGAACATTGAATGAGATAATGCACATGAAACACCTAATAAGAACCTGACTGTGAATGTTCAATAAATTTCATCTACTTTCCCAACCTCTTACACACAAAATTTGAGGGAATCTTGATAGCAGTCATCTTTAAAAGCAATGTTGTGTCCAAGAACAAGCCTAGGAGTAAACATACCACCATATTGACCTAATCATTTAAATTAATCCTCCAGCCTGACTGTTTAAAACAATTCCCGCTGCCTTCATACAAGCTAATACGTAATATTGTATTACAATGAAAATATCTTCCATTTATCAATAATTGTTCATTATCTCCACATACAAAAGCTTTTTTTTTTTATAAAGGGTGAGAACTTAGTCCCCTCAATTTGCAAAAGAAAAAGCTTAGGAGCCTTTGAGTTAGGAGACACAAAAAGTTCATGAGCTCTCAAGTGCCAAAGTTACAGTCTTAGCAGCCTGCAGCCCCTCAAGCATTTGCATTTCCATTACAGCTGAGGGCTTCCCTTCTGGTTTCCTCACCCATCTACTCTGGTCCATGAGACATGACCTATGTTATATCTGTGCTATTATCTTTGCTGTGTAATACAGTTGGAGGAGTAGATAGATACTAAATCATTTCAAAAAAGGAAGAAAGGACAATTCAGCCCAGCTAATCACTTAATTCATTTCACCTTAAAAAATAACTTCCAAAAAACCTATAAAATTCTTATAAAAATTGCTGTAGTTGCAGTTCACCTAAAATCAGTTGTGGATCCCTTCTCCCCCAGAAAGCTTGTAATATCCTAGGGGATTTCTTATGTATAATACTGAAGTGTTGAGATAGTTAGCATAACTAGCCAAGAGCTTTCCAAAGTCTTTTGATTGTACATTTAGATTTTGCTTCTGGTGGTCAGAAACATATTTAGGGGGAAGTGTTATTTGTCTCACTTAGACTTGATTGATAAGCAGAATTTCAGAATAGGGGAAAATGGCCACCTTTTTAGCAGAAGGAGATATATTATCAAAATTGAAAGAATAATTTATATGCATAACCTAGTACTTAGAGATAATTTAGGCTGAATCAGGGGCCTTCCAAAAATTCAGAAGTGACTTAAGATTGCTTCATTTAAATCCAAAGTAACCACAGAAAATGAGCATTTTTAATTCATCTTCAAGAGTCAAAAATCACTGCTAACATTTATCAAAAAATTCACCTTTATGTGTGTTCTTGCCAGCCATGATAGGGAAAAGTCAGCTATTATCCTTGACTTGTATAGAACTAATAGAGTGTAAATTAAATGGAAGGTGCATTAGAAGATGAACTCAAGGAGAAGGAAAGGAGGGAGATCAGGGAAATTCTTGAAGTGTTAATTGCAATCACTGAAAAAGATAATATAAAGCTGGATTTAAGAAGATCTGCTATAAATAGCATGGGAATGCAGAATATTAGAAGGTCAGCAGATGGGGCTCTAAGAGGTGAAAATTACATAGAAATTTAGACTAAGAAATGACTATATGATAAATTCAGAGAATGATGAGATAAGTTGAACCCAGAATTCAGAGATAGGTTTTCATTTTGTGGGTTAAATAGAAAGGATATGAATAAAATCATCTCTCAGCAGAAGTAATTAGCGAATTAAAAGAAACCCTCAAAATAAAGCTGAGAGAGAACAAAGTTTATAGGAACGGAATGATAAAACCAAGATGTGATCCTAGGAAGGTAAGGCACATAAAAGAAAATGTCTGAACTCCGGTATAAGGTATGCTAAAATCAGCATCCTGTCTGTAACTCTGACTGTTGGTGCAATGGATAGATAGCAAGTTACTCAACTTCCCTCAGCCTCAGTTTCCACATGTGGATAATTGCTACGACTATACCTGAGAAGGCAGTGTGGGAGTCCAGTTCTATAACCAGACTACCTGGATTAAAATTGTACAATTTGTAATTTGTAAAACTTAAATGGGACTATTGATACCTTGCCTTGGAGCTGGAGAGCGGTGGCTCAGCGGTTACGGATGGAGCTTGCCTGGCATGTGCAAGTCCATGGGTTTGAACCCCAGCAAGGTGTCAGAACAACCAAAGCGAAATGGAAACTAAATAAAATTGAATTTCTCTCTCTCTCTCTTTCTCTCTCTCTCTTTCTCACTGTCCCTCTCTCTTACTTTAAGGAAAAAAAATCTTGCCTTATTTTCTTCATGTGAAAAATGTAAATGATTGCCTATATTGTCATAACTCTCATAAAAATCATTTCGAGTATGAAAGTCTAAAATGCCAATGTAGGATCAGGTCATTATTATTTCAAGATTGGGTAGGATTTTTCTTAACAAGAAGCAAAGAATTTAAATCTTAAAGAGAGCTATTGATAAATTTGACTACATTAAATTTAATCACAAAAGATGCAGTAAAGAAAATGAAAAGAAGCATCATGTCTGAGAGGAAAAACAACATGCTATAAAATAGAAAATATTGATATTTGCAATAAAAAAGTTTTAAATCAATAAGACAAAAGAGAATCTGATGAACCAATAGGAAAGAAAGGGGGTTTATCAACAACACATTCAAAATAATAGGTTCTCTGGATTTTTTGTTGTTGTTGTTGTTGTTTGTTTATTTTGCAGTCCTGGGGATTAAACCAATGGCCTCACCCATGCTAGGCAAGCACTCTACCCCTGCCATCAGCTCCCAGCCTGAAATGATGGTTTTCTGAATTAAGAATAGGAGAGTAGGAAGAGGCATATTCTATTTCTTAAGTGAGCTGTTCATATTTAGGCATTTGTTTAATTATTCACACCTTATATACTTTTTTGTAAAGAAAGTGCATTTTTCAGATTTTTTTTTTTTTTACCACTGAGCTACATCTCTAACCCTTTTATATTTTATTTTGAGACAGGGTCTTACTAGTTGCAAAGGGCCTTGCTAAATTGCTAAGCCTGGCTTCAAATTTGAAATACCTCTGCCTCAGCCTCCTGAGTCACAGGGATTACGGGTGTGCACCACCTTGCCCAGCTTAGGATGTTTTTTGTGGTTTTTTGTGGGGTTTTTTTTGTATTTTTTATTTTTTAATGGAGGATATAAGAAGTACCTATTTCATAAGATTGTTACAAGGATAAACAAGTTCAGTTCAGTAGCATGTTACCTGGAACACATTAGGTACTTAATAAGTGTTACCAATTATTATTATTATTATATTGAAACTTTAGAAGCATCATAGGAACTTCAGATAAGATAGCTATTGTTGTTAAGCTATTGTTTCAGAAAAAAATATGCTACAGAGAGTAAGCAACCTTCACAGAGACCAGCACAGAGAAACATCCATGGGAAGATGCGAATCTGCACCTGGCAGCTTTGTTCTACAGTGGAAGTGGTTCGTCACGTTCGTCACTTATCTGTTGTAGGTCTATTATAGCAGCCTTGGTGGTGCCCTTGTGGTCATATCAAGTTCTCCTAATTACCCTATACTTTCTCATACAGCTGTTTTCAGAATAGAATGTGCAAATCAAGCAGCATAAATATCCTACTCCTTTAGTTAGTTTTCTCCTGTTTTGTCTATTGACAGAGAAACTTTACAATTGAGTCTCAATTTCTTTCCCCCTCAGTTAGTGGAAGTATTAACTCTTGAATTTAGAGAGAATCAATGAAATTTTGTTTCTAGATCAATGAAGCAGGAAGGACTTAGGTCATGATCTATTTCAGAGGTGAAGTTGACTGGAGCAGCCCAGTAGACCCCTCTCTGATCTGTTCCTACCTGAAAAATATTGAAGAAAAAAAATAGAAAACTGTTTTGAAAAGAGACCAGCATTGACAATGATGCTGGAATAGCAAATAGATGCCATCTCTTTAGATCATCTCAGCATGCTAGGAGCTCCACTAGGAGTGCTGTCTTGAGAAGAGTTCTGAAGCATTGCTCTGAGAACCTACCAGAGTTAGCCACATACCGTGAGTAGGTGAGTGAGTCAGGCACACATCTTATAATAAGTATGGTGCTCCAATAGAAAGACTATTTCATCTAGAAATAATAATTAGATTAACCACAGGGAAGGGAGAAGCAAGTGGGTCCTGAAATGATGACAAGCACTGACCATCAAATCAAAGAAGGAAAGGATTTTTTAAGTACTTGTTTCAGAAACACATAAAGTGTAGACACAAACTACAGCTATAAGAGAGAATGAATAATAGGTGTTGTTGAGTAGATGTTCCTTATACATGCAAAGGGAGAAGCTTCCTAGCACTTATTCTAGGCACAATTTAGACCCTGAAAGGTGGAGTGAATCCGTGTTCTTCTGGGGTTGGACTTGAAATGAGAAAAAATGATCAGTGAACCACTCATTTAGATGTGATTGGAGCATGAATCCAATGACAGGATCCGGATTTTAATATCCATGCTGATAAGTTGGAGAGTATTATCAAAAAATGTGAAGTTGTCACTATGAATTGATAGGGTTTATACAAACAGATATTGTAATAAAATCAGAGACATGGTGTTTTCTGACCGAAATATTATGGTAGTTGAAATTAATTTTTCAAAAGCTAAAAAATTTGACAGAGATAAATGGAAGCAGATCAAACTCCCATTAGAGCAGATAAATTGTTCTTAATAGTAAGCAGGTTGATAAATAGAAGTCTCCCTTTTTCTCTCCAAATAGCCAAGAGTATTAGCACTTGATAGTAAATAGCATAAAGAAACCTCTCAGAACAAGAAACAAAGTTCCAAATTTTGAATATGTATGCAGAAATTATGGGAGTTCTGCATAAAAATTTAAAATTAAAGAAACTGATCAGAAGACTATTGGGAAGGAATCGGGGGTAAGAGGAGGGGAGAGAGGAAGGAAGTACTAAGGAAAGATTGGTCACATTATAGTGTTATAGTGTGTGCATATACAAACATTTACCATCAAATTCCACCATTACATGCAACTAGAATGCACAAATAAAAATGTGGAGAATTTTTCAAAATTCTTTTTTAAAAAATTGAAAAATTAAGCAATAGATGAATCAGTAAAAAGATATTCATACCACCAAAAGTAACGAGGCAAAGATGATAATTTCAAGGTGATGAAGAAAGAGAGCAGACTGATATTAACACAACCTTTTAGTGTGTGCAAATACACACACAAACATGTTAAAAGACAAACAATGGATAAAAGAATAGTTCATTTTGGAATAGTTTTAGGATGAAGATAAAGCACACAGAAATACTCATTCATTCATTCATTCCATTGTTGTTAAAGTCATCATGCAGAAGCAGGATGAATTTATACCCAAAATCTGCTTTGAATATCAACTAATGAAAACACACACACACACATGTGCAAATACATGTACATATCCTAATAGGCTTGCATACTAAGGTTTTTCAGGACAGTAAGATGGATTGCCCAATCTGATTCACAGATGGTTCGACAGAACAAGACATGGAGACTGGTTGGGATTTTTAATATGGTTAGGGGTCAGCGTTCCCACATGGGCAGAATATTGCTTGGTTTGAATCTTCTGCCTGCGCAAACCAAAGAATAGTTGTGTCTTCTGATCAGGTTTCCAGATATTTGGCAGAAGGTGTGTGCTATTGAAAGGGGGTGAGATATTTTTCTGACTGTAACAGGAAGGTAGGGGGAAGTTTGGGGACTTTGAGCCATTAGAATATTTGGTGATATCATGTTTAAAAGCTTGATTGCTTTACTGTTACACTGAGAATAGAATATATGAAAGAACAGTGAAAACAGGGACATTGTGGAAAGATTCTGCAGCAATGTGGATCCTTTTTACTTGGCAAGTAGCAGTGAAAGAGGAAGGAAGAGATTACATTTGGAATGCGTTTTATGTTCTGCACTAATAGGACTAGGTGAGAGATTGCATTTAAAGCTTGAGAATAGGAGAGGAGCATAGAATGATGACTATAGGTAAAGGCTGGTCAATTAGATGAGGAGCACTGGATCAATTTAATCCAACATGGAAGAGAGTTATTGAGGCAGCATGAGGAGTTGTGGTTGGATGTAGTAAGTTTCAGATTTGAGTGAGACATCTAAGTAGATATGTCAGTTTGGCACTTGAACATACAACAGACTATACACTAAGGAAAAGTCTAGATAATTTAAAATCATCATTGGGTAAAGACTAATCAAACCTTAAGAAAGATTTATGAACACATGCAAAAAGTCTATTACTTTAAATTAAACTATGTTAACCAACAAAAATCATGCATTTGTTCATAAGGAAAAATGTTTGCAATAGAGCTGAAATCCCTACCCAGTTTCATTAGCCAAGAAGTGGAGGAAATCCTTTGTAAAACCATCCAAGCTCATTGAGATCCCTGCTGAGCTCTCTGAAACACCTTGGACTGGCTTTGACCCCATGCTTGGCTGCACTTTTAATGGAATATTTGCTAAAACTGTAAAGACTAGCATGATAAAACAGGAGATATTAATAATGGTTTTAAAGCAAAAATAAAAGGAAGATTTTTTAAAGTGTAGAATATTACACTTACTTCTCATTGCCGATACGATTTAGGGGTAGGATCTTTATCGCAATCTGGCAAAAAAAAAAAGGTAAGACAATAAAGTTAACAGATAGCCATAAACTTAAAGTAGGCATAAATGATAAGAAAGTAGACTGGGAAGAATTTAGATATTTCATTGATTAAAAAAGCTAGAATTTTTCTTGTTTTGATTACATTATGCAATTCAAAGGGAGATGGTAGAATATGTGATGACTCATTAAGGTGTTAAGGTGACCAACTCTTCAAAGCTCTTTTTTAAGTAGAAAAGCAGACCAACTTGGAAATGGACATAATGTTCAGGCTGCCCTTGAAAATCCAACTGAGAATGGCAAGCAGACCCTTCCTTGGGGAATGTTGTCCTTTGTTAGATTTCCTATCCACATGCCACCCTCCATATGCTTTCAGAATCATCCTCCAAGAACAAAACGCATATTTTATATCTCCCATTCCTGGAAAGCTTCATCAAGCTCCTCCATTGTTTAATATCAATCTTGTTTCCAATTCATTATTGCTCTAATTATGTCTTGTTACATCCATCTATTCTATGCTGTCCTTTTCTGTTTCACCTTAACATTTTAAAAAACATTTTCCTACTAAATTCTTCCTATCCTTTAAGATTCAGCTTCTGAAGAGTATTCCTTGGTAATCTGGACCCTGAAAGCCTTTGCTTCCTCTGTGGCAAAGGAGGATTAACTTTGATTTCATGAGTAAGTACTATAGTTATTACATAAGTGTTGAGGTCCATGTTTCTAGCTATACCCTGAGTACCCTGGAGCTGACCATGCTTTATTTCACATTTGTTTTGATATTTCTGCAGCCCTTAGCAGAGTGATGATCATTATATTTAAGAGAAGCTTGAAACAACGAATTCTAAAATGTTTCACTAGGGCCTGTTATAGAGCTAGGATTCAATTAATCTTAGTACTTGATATTAATATCAGTAATTTTAACGTAATGCCTCAGAAGCTGGATTTTTGTTTTCTTAATTCCATTTTTCCTATTATTTAATTGCAAACTCAATTATGATGCAGAAATTTGAAGCAAAGTGTGGTCCTAACTCATCCTCATTGTAGCATATTGAAGGAGGAACAAAACATTGATTCCTATCCTTGGAACTATGAATTTTGAAGAAGTTTCTATTTCTTTTTCCTGTTCTGTAGTCATATTGCAAGATCTGAATACTTTAGGTTTGAATACCAGAGTGATTTTCAAGATACAGTGAGTGCATCATACAACCTAATATGCATTAATGAAGTTCTTTATGTCTCCATGAAAAGATGCTATCAAAGAACAAATGATTTTCCTTAATAGTGTCACTTCATGTCATTCATACTATTTTGTTCCAACTGTTAACACTCTTTATCTTTATTCCTACTCTCAACCAGTGTTCAGCTTTATTAAAACAAACTATTCCCTTGGAGGAAATTATTTTAATGGAATTTCAGAGCCACATGTCATTTACAAATATAAACAAACAAATCTTAGGTAAATGTAAACTTTGCTATTTCAAAAAAATAAATTTTCTATCATTCAGCTTTTATTGGAATTTCTAAAATTATTAGCTAATTTGGAACATTTTGAATCTTATGTTACTTAATGTGTCCCTCAAGAAACTGCAGGAAAAGGAAATTTTTAGATAAATTTGGCAATTCTTTATTTTGCTTCATTTATATATCATTGGGGCTTGAGTCCATTGATCACAGGTTTGTTCATCATTATAAAGTAGCTTAAGAAGCAGAATTTTTTTCAATGAATAAAAATGAAAGAAGTTACTGAAATAACAATTACAATTGAAAATGCGCAGTTAATACTACACTGTTGGGGAAAGACATTAATATGAGCTAAACTATTTTTCCTCAAAAATCCATGTTGAAATTCTAATCATTAAATATCTCAGAAATTGTTTTTGAATAAAGGGCCTTTGAAAAATTGATTGAATTAATATGATGCCATCTATGTATGCCCTAATTCATTCTTACTGGTTTCCTTATAAGAGGAAATTTGGACATGGGGAGACACCAGAGACACAGGTGAACGCAGAGGGAAGACCATGTAATGATACAGGAAGCAGGCAGCTGTCAATCAGTCTAGGAGGAAGGCCACAGAAGAAACACAGATCAACCAACTGGTTGATCTTAAATTTCTAGCTTCCAGAACAGTGAGAACATACAGTTTTGTTGTTTAAGCCACCCAGTCAGGTAATTTAGTACGTCAGCCCTAGCAAACCAATATAGATGCTCCTCAATTTACAATGAGGTTATGTACCAACAAACCCATCATGAGTTAAAAATACCATTAGTTGAACTTGCACTTAATATTTAATATATATAACCTACTGAGCATCATAGGTGAGCAATACAGCACACTGTGGAGTATTGGTAGCTTACACTTGGAATTGCATGGCTGACTGGGAGCTGGGGTTTGCTGCCAGCCCAGAGTTGCAAGAATTTGTCATTGTATATTACTACCCTGGGGAGACACAAAAATTTTAAATTTGAATTATGGTTTCTACTGGATGTGTATCTCTTTTGCAAGATGGAGCTGAAAAATCTTAATTCTAACTGTTGTAAGTGAGGGGCAATCTGTATACTTATTCTGCAACGAAGTGAAGGACTATTAATTGGAATAACATTTCTGGCCTCCCTTTACTAACTTTCTATCTGGTTGGTGTTTTTAGAGATGTTGAATTAAGAATATGGCTTGACCTTTCTCTTCTGCTTTCTTTTGCTTTCTTATCTGCCTGCCTCCAAAAATACATGTTCCTGTGTGCTGTTGACCAGCACACATTCTGGACATAGATAACTCAGGAGTCATCTCTTTTGTCTTTAGAAACCTGCCTGTTGTGAGTATGCATTCCGTTCTTCTCTTCAAGTTACAAGTTCATCATGGTCATCTCTACCCTGATGATGGAAGTTGCTCTTTTCCAGTGCTGCCCATTTATTCAAATTTGTCAAATTATGGGGTTCAGGTTTTAAAATTCCACTGTTACCCCAAATCATACTCTTATGAGCTAATTATTAAATCATTAGTTTACAATGGCATTTTGTCTCCATTTGATTTACCATTTTGTTTATTTGCATTTAAATCTCTTTCAAGAGGGTTGGAAAGGGACACAAGCCATTTATATTTTAAAACTTCAACATATAAGAAATTGAAATAATCATAAGACCTCTTATAATAATAATCATAAGCAAGTAAGTAAAGGAACCATTTTAATTCAACTTTGTTGACATAACAAAAATTTCTACATGGTTTTTCTTTATTGTAAATAGTCTTCCTAAATTTTAGTGAATTTCTTTAATTGCCATTGAAGTCATGTTCTTTTCAATTACAATCTAAATCAATTACAATCTAATCAGTAGACCTCCACTCATGATAAATAAATTATCAGGGACTAATTAAATACGGTCCCAAAGCTAGACAAGCCACTGGGGGTGCTACTTATAGACCAACTTGAATCTTATAAGCTGAAGCTGGTGTTCAATGTTACACCTAAAAATCCAATTCACAGTTGGTGCTTGGTCATAATTTCTTCTCTTACCAGCTTGCTGGATTTGGATGTTTCATTATTAATAATCCAATTTTTCCAAAGGTGAACAACAATCTCAGAGAGAAAAAGGAAAGGCAAATTCAATCCAATGTACTCATGGTTAGCAGTTCTTCTAGGAGATTGATTTTAGTAGTAGAAATAGAAATATTGGCAGTATTTTCAAATTATCTAATCTATCAAATTAATATAATAATTAGTATAATAATAATAGTGAAAATTCAAAGGATGCCTCTAAGACAGTATGTGAGTATTACAGCAAAAGCTAAGTGTCCCATACACAGTGTATAATATAATTGTTGTAAAAAAATTGTGATGAAAAGGAGTTACAGTGTTGGGATGGGCATGCTCCTTGCTCAAGATCACTCAACTGGCAAATGATGGAGTCAAAAATTGTACTTCCTATTTCTGACTCCAAAAGTTGTGTTTACCAGAAGTTGGTTCTTAGCTCCATACTGGGAAGAGGCATTGAGAGTAAGTAACTAGGGATCTTTCAGTAATAAGAAGATGCACAACCAGTTATGGAGGTTATTGACCAACGGCAGAAGGAGATTAACAGCTGGACCAGTGACATTTCAATTAACATAAAAAAAATGGAATATTTTGAAGCATAATTCAAATAGACCTACCCAATTTTTTTCCCTGAAATTCCACCTATCTTCGTTTCTTTTATAAAATATAAGAAAATCGTGATTCTTGCTTTAAGCAAATTGGTGGCTTTTTAATCACATTTGTTATTGCTCTTGGGTAAACAAAACAAAACAGGAGTCCAACTGAATTAGTCAGAAGCATAATCTTTTTCTTTTAAGATACCTAAGTAGTCTATATTCAAAGACACTAAAAATAAGTAGACTTTTTTTCAAAAACAAACACTAACTATACACTACTTTGAAAAACTGAGCTTACAGATGAGACCTAACCTAAAAGTTGCCCAGCTCAAGCAAGTAAGTAAAGGAACCATTTTAATTCAACTTTATTGACATAACAAAAATTTCTACATGGTTCTTCTTTATTTTAAATAGACTTCCTAAATATTAGTGAATTTCCTTAATTGCCATTGAAGTCATGTTCTTTTTAATTACAATCTGAATCTGGATCATGTGAAAATAACAGTGTAAACAGAATGAATCTTATTTCATGCACTATTATGGGCTAAGTACAGTTCTGCAAAAGGCAAATTCTCTGATGAGTTGGTCACTCACAGAAGAGACCTCAAATAAGATGTTAACATCCCCCAAACCACATGCAGAGAAATTTAATGAGTATTAATGATATTCTAAAAGAGATGCTAGACTTTTTAGTGGTAAGCAAGGATGCTTAGATCATGCTAATGTTAAAGCCTAACAGATTCCCTAAATGCCTTTCATGTTGAGGCGAGATTCCTGTTTCCATGGCAACCTGCAGTGAGTTAAGAAGGGTACTGTTAAACTGTACAGCAATTTTGCTTAGTCTCTCTGAAAGAAAAATGTCAGAAGAAACCATTTCTTTACCCATGATTATAATCTGAGATCCTCCACCCTCCACCCACAAGCTTCTGTTGCTGCTCCTGAAGAAGGTATTAAAGACAGTAAATTAGAAATCTGTTGAAAGATCTACTTTGTTCTTCACTAGCTACAGACCCTTTGTTGGGTCCAAGAATCGCATGTATAGCACACCAACATTGGCATATCTGTAGGAAGGGATCAAAACAGATAATGGTGCCAAATAACCAGCAGGAGGAATAATGAGGAAAGTATTTATGATGCCCTGATTCATAGAGGCTGCTTTTAAATTTGTTAAAACAACTTCCTCTAGGGTAGTGCTTTGCTGTTTGGAGTTTGAAGCTCTGCTATTCTCTGCATTTTGAAAGGAATGAAAATGTAATGAATATTTCTGTTGTTCTGCAAGGAATCCAAATCAAAGCACTGACAAGGGATATCCACCCACATGTTTGCTTCAGCTTTTCCTAATTCATTCATTATCCTGCTCCAAGCTCAAGACCAAGCTATCTCACCCAGAATGACAGAGGCAGCATGTCCACTGGCAATTATCCCAGACCATTCAAACCAAAAGCTGAACTGAAAATCAAACATCCTGATATAAGGAGTCTTGTAGTGATAGAAACACAGTCAATTTTAAAAACCATGTCTGTTTTGTAAGTCATAGAACACTTGTAGCTAACATTTACTGCACACCTACTGTGTTCCAGGCATTATGCTAAATGCTTTATATACATTCTTTTAGGGCTTCTTGTAAAACTTCAAAACACATGTATTAACGATATTAGCTCATTTTACAAAAGAGAGAATGGCCTGAAAAATTGCCTAAGATCACATTTATCTCAAGGAAAATTTTTCAAGTCATCAGAAGTGGTTTTATAGCTGCCTACCTTCCTCTTTAAGCATTATTGTGCTGTTTAAAAATAAATAAATATATCCATATTCATCCCTATATGCATATTTTATGTTTAAATCATATATATGTTTATACATATATTTATCAATTCGCACAACCTTAGTTTCAGAAGCCTTGCCAGTGATTCAGCTGAGCAAAACTAGTTGACTTGGAAAGACTGTAAGAGTCTGGTGAGAACTGATGGAGTCACGTGTCCCAGTTGCTGTTCAGGTCCTGGTAACATTTGTCATGTGGAAATGTGAGTTCAGTGTGGTCTGATTTTCTTTATTTTTTGAAGACCACTCACTTATTCTAATTTTCGTGTGAAGTCTATGCATTTTAAAAGATTAGTCCAAAAAGAAGCCCGAGAACCAAGAAAAAGATTTGTTCCAGGCAACCTGTTACTTTCTCTATGTTAGGAATTAACTATCTTTTTAACGAAAGTAGTGTCAAAAGAAACTTCCTATAGCTCCACAAAACATAGTACAAAGGAAAAAACTTAGCAAGTGGAATGGTAGAATCTTAGGTGTTGGTGAGATTTCCTGATTAAAACAATATGAAAAAATAGTTACACAAACAGTATCTAGGGATAGTATCCAGTTCCAATTTTGATACCATTTACTGAATTTCTTATAGAAACTTCATGTTTTTGCTTTGATTCAATGGTATAGCATTTATACCAAGCAACTGAAGTATAACAGAGGTCTATTTACTTCTAATTAAATGAAATAACATTTTTAAAAAAGCTTATTCTATAATTTTGTTCTGTGTGATGATGTAAGCGGTAAGTTTAATTTCATTCATCTGAATGATGACAATAAGCACACAGAATAGAGATGAGTAATTTAGATGTTCAAAGCTCCTGATATTGAAGTTCCTGATCATTGAGGGTAGTTTGGAACAATTTTGAGATACACACTTCACACAGCAATTGCTCTGGTACGGCTTGAGTGTGTCTCCTCCAAAATTCAGATGTTGAGATGCAATGCATCTCCATGCAATGCATGGAATGATATTTAAAAGCATGAATTTAAAAGGCAGATTTAGAGCCTGAAGCCTTTGCATGCATTGATGGAATTAAGACCCTTATTAAACTGGTTTCATGCATCATTTGGCCAACTTGCTTTTGTGCCTTCTGCTATAAGAAGACAAAATATCTGTCCATTCTGGATGATGCACCAGCAAGCTGCCATCTTAGAGGAAGTGATCAGTCCCTGACTAGAATACCAAACCTGCTGTCACTTTGATCTTAGTTCTCCCAGCCTAAATATATTTATGAGAAAATAAATTTCTGTTCTTTATAAATTACCCAATCTATGGTTTTCTGTTATAGCAGCACAAAAAGACAAAGACAAGCCAGTTTTCTGTCTCTGTGACACAATAGCTGAGAATAATAACTAATGAGATGGAAGTGTTTATTTTATTTCAGTTTCAGTCTATGGTTGGTTGACCTGGTTGCTTTGGGGCCTGCGGTGAGGCAGCACAGCATGGTGGGAGCACAGGGCAGAGGATGCTGTTTACCTTATGGAGGACAGGAAGCAAAGAGAGATGCAGGAGCCTGGGTCCCATTATCTCCTTCAAGGTCATGTCCCCAGTTACTTAACCTCCTTCTACCAGGCCCCAGCACCTAAAGGTTCCAGCTCCTCTCAACAGCACCACAAGCAGGTGACTAAGCCTTAGCATATGAATCTTTGGGTGACATTAAAGACTCAAAGCAAAACAAAGTCCCTCTAAGACAGCAAGTAAAACTGAAGGTGAAGATTACACCAAAAAATAAATACATTTGATTCTCTTAATACATTTATTTTTATGAAGGCTAGTTAAATTTTATGACTATTTCCATATGCACGAAGAAGAAGAATTTAGTTCCCTGTTCAAGCTTAAATATCTTATTAATATGTCAATGAACAATAAAATTCTCTCCTGGGGAAAAGGATATAGAAATGTATGTTCAACACATTTCTTCAAAATTTTCTAAGCCAATCTAAATGTTACATTAAATATCAATAAATCATTTTGTTGAAATAGTGATGTTAGGCAATTTCTCATTTTACCGCAATAATTAGCTGACCAAATGAAAGACTCAAAGTTGCATGAAAGTGAGTGTGATCATAAGAATAAATTTGAGTACTCTCAGTAGTCCAGCAACATATGTAATAATTCATGAATATGACCCCACAATGGTATTTCAGGAATTTCCTGCCCTAAATTAACAAGTTGTGAGAGACTGCACAGCAACCAAGCTCCAGCAGCATTGTGGCATTAATAGCAGTTGATGAGTCCTAATGAATCTCTGAAATGCAAGCACATATGGGTGGAAGTAATAATTTGTTTCCTGGGAATCTGAATTTGAGGGCCATGGCACTAGATCAGAAAAAATACCTTAGTTTCCATTTCCCTTCATTTGCACAGTTCATTTCCCTCTTTGCACTGTTATTTTAATAATGATGATAATGATAGTAGACAATAATCTATTCAGTTTTTACCATATTCAGATGCTCCTGTATGTCCCAATAATTCCAACATAAATTAAAATTTTTTCAAGTCAAAAATGCATTTAATATAACTAAACTACAAAATGCCACAGCTCAGCAGTACCATACTCTGTAGAATATTGACTGCTTGCCCTCATGTGGCTGACTGGGAGCTATGGCTCTTTGCTCTGCCTATCATCAGGAGAGGGCATCTTACCACATATCGTTAGCCTGGGAAAAGATGAAAAAACTTAAAGTAATGTTCTTACTGAATGCATGTTGCTTTCATATCATGGTAAGATAAAAAGATCAGTAAGTTGAGGACCATCTATAATGTCAGATGATGTCATTGGTTCATTCAGTCAATTAAACTGGAAAAAATAATATCCGCTTTCTCTAATGACAGGACACAATCTGTAGACAGATAAGGGAGCTAGGTAGGTAGGATCAAAATACAAGCTTGATAGCATGATGGCATAGAGGACAGGGCTTAGGTGTGTAGCAGCAATGAAATTCCAGATATTCTTTGCATCCTGGTTCACAGAACTTTTGGGAGACAAGCAAAGGAAATTTTCAGTTTGCAGAGATCTCGCTGAGTTTTAATCAGCAACATGGTGGCCTTGGGGAAAGAGAGCAGAAAGAGAAGGATAAGACCTTTGATTAGATGGGCTCCATCTGATTAAAAATCATGGCACACAAGGCCTCCACTATCAGCTCTTAACAGACCCATAAGGGGTTAGCTAAGCTTAGGTATAAGCTCTCCAGTGCAAACCAGAGTAGTGAGCAAGAACCATCTTTAGAGAGTAAATTGAATGCCAACTGGTACATTTGTCATACTGTCATAGACTACTATTTTAAGCTGAAAAGTACAAGCACCTAAGTATGAGTAAAGCAACTGATGAGGCCATTGTACTCATGACTGTAAACAGATTCTGCTTAAGCAAACTTTCCCAGGCTTTATTGTATTGCACTTATTGTATTTACCTCTGAAGTCCTCATCAATTATACATGTATGCATTGAACATATTTATTTGTATTTATTGTGCATCTACAGTATACATTCCTTTTTTGTCTTTTATACAATGTCAGAATTTAGTTTCTATTTTTAATATTTTTATTGATGCATTATAATTGTACGTAGGAATGGGACTCTTGACTTATTTTTACATGCATACAACATAATTTGCCCAATTTCATTACCTGATACTTCAACTCTCCCTCTCCTTCTCCCTTCCCCTCACTCCTTTCCTCTCTTCTACTGGTCTCCCTTTTTATTTATTTATTTATTTCTTTTATTTGGCATATTATTATTGTACCTTTCTTTTAATCTTTCCCCCACTTCCCTAGAGTAAAAGAGTATGTTACAAATAAAGACAAGTGCAACCCTAACTTTACTGAGAACCACTTACAGAGTGTATTTGTCTGAAAATAATAGTGACTGCTCTGAACTCAGTCCTATTTTTTTCTAGCATCATTTCTACAAGCTGCCGCCTACATATATACTTTAACATTCAACTTGTGCCCCAAGCATATTACACTACCCACCATCACCAAAGAACTCCAACCTCTTTACACATCCAGGCCTTTGTATTTCCAGTTCTCTTTGGCCAATATGCCATAAAGTCTGTGCAACAATGAACTTTTGTTTAGTTTTCAGGATTGTACCCAAAGGCTACTACTTCAATAAAGCTTTGTAGAACTTCCAGAGAGAGTGATGCTTTATACTCCTCAACCTCTTAGTTCATTCCTCCATTATAGCATTTATCATGTTATTTGTGTAGCAGATTTTTTTTGTCATTCTAGGACAGGCTATGTACATTATTAGTGAATTGATGGACCCAATTACACAGTTTGCATGAGACTGAGTTTTGGCTAAAGGAGAAGGAAAGTGTTTTGTTTGATTTTATGTATGTGTTTCAAGGTCTTGAGAGACAAACAGAAATGGGGAAAAAAAATGAAGCATATTTCCCTGCCTAAACCTTTGGATAAACAGGAGTTTTGTTAGAAAAAGAAATGAGAGTCATTATTGGAGACTGTTTTCCTGAGCATCTATGAGACCGTGGGCACCAGAGGCTTTTTCATAATAACCTGTTGACTAAATGCAACTTAGATCAAAACAAGGAAAGTTTTCATTCACTGCAGTGCAGGAAAAGGAGTAGTGGGAGACCAAAATCACCATTGACTCCAGTAACACTCACCTAAGTAATTTTATGTGAATAGGTCAAAGTTCTTCCTCTCCTCCTTTTGTGATGGTGTCCACACTAAAGTGCCTGTAACTGACGGATCAGCTCATGTGCCAGAAGAAGTACTAGTTGGGTGTTTTTACAAATCTCTGTGCGTATTTTACAGGATACAGGAAAGTGCTGAGTGAGGTGGACAAGGAAAAGAAGCCTGGAAGCCTCTGGGACACTGAGTTACATATTCTGTAGTGTTAAAGGCTCAGCACACAACTAAGAAATTTCATTGTCAAGGTGATTACCACTGTAACTGTTTCCTTGCCTGTGTTTTTATAGGCTATGTACTTCTGATTAAGAACACTATCTTGATAACCAAGTTTACTGCACTTCATCTAACAGGCACTGATTGGTTGGATGATAATAATAATGAATTGTTGAAAGAACAAATGAATGAATATGGATTAAATCAAAGCAATGCTGATTGTTGTTTAAGTGTGGTTTGCAACCACACATATTTTCTGTGTAATGAATTATTTGTAAATAAGGAGGGACAGTGAGAAAGAGAGAGAAAGAGAGAATAAATTTTATTCAGTCTTTCATGCGGCCTTCGTTGCTCTGACATTTTGTTGTGTACATGGTGCTGGGATTTGAACCTGCGTTCTTGTGCATGCCAAGCAAGCTCTGTAATCGCTGAGCCACCGCTCTAGCCCCTGTGTAATGAATTCTTATAAAGCTACCTAGAATCATGGAACAGCAAAGGGAAATTGAGAAAACTGGTTGAATTGAATACCTTACAAAGGTAACTAACTTAAATTCACTGACATTCATAGTTTGCAGGCCAATACAAATATTCTCCCTATCAAAAGGTGCTGCATTTGCAGAATAGGAGTAGAATGGTGGTTAAAAGACAGCTTTAGGGTCCAGTTGCCTGGATTGAATCTTTATTTTATTTATTTATTTATTTAGTGAGAAAGAAAAAGAGAGTTAATTTTAATTTTCCTTTTCCCTCCTTTTTTTGTTTTTCCACTTAGTATGTGGAGCCGGGGATTGAAGCTGGATCCTTATGCATGCCAGGCAAGTGCTGTATCACTGAGCCACCTTTCTGGCCCTCGTGGTTTGAATCTTGAGTATGTCACTTTCAAGCTGTGTTATCTTGTCTCACCATGTTTCAATTTTCTCTTTCTAAAATTGTAAGAATAATAGTACCTAACTTGCAAAACTATTATATTAGATAGCTGTAAAGTTTGGGTAATAGTTTGTGACACATGATAAGCATTCATCAAATATTATCCCCAGCTGATAATTATATGTCACTTAGCATGATCATGGCTTAGCCCAAAGGCAGTAACTCAAGACAATTACCTAAGCTCAGACTTTCTATACTTCATTTTCACATTTGAAGTGTTGAGATTGGATGGACATGCTGAAAAATAATATAGTAAAATATATTCACATTGTTTTGTATTAAGGAGTGTTAAAATACTTACAGGTACTGCAACTACATTGCCAGTCTTATGAAAAAAATACCAACTGCTTTCTTAAACTTGGTCTTTCTCTTTCATTTTAATGCTGCTCCTCCACTCAAGGATATTGAGCTTCTGTAGAGAGACTGGCTTCCTGGTGATGCATGTACTCACCCACCTGCAAGTCCATAAATTGACCCATCAGTAGGTGAGAACAACTTGCTCCAATTTGACCACTGCTCTGTTCCACGGAGTTAAATTAGAATTCTAACAACCGCTATATGAGAGAACTCCCAGGGAAAAGATCACAAAGAAAGGGCAGAGATGTTTAGGAAACACATGGAGTCATAATTAAAAATGAGAATTTGTGTTTAGAAAATGGGTATTAGTTCAGGAGAATGATTTCTGCCTGTTGGCAAAGTGCCCATTTCTTCTGCCTGCAGCATGGGATGCTGTTGCTCCTCTCACGGATCATGTTTTGGTAATCCCAGTGTCAGTCCGCTTGAAGCACCGTGCTGTGAATCAGAGAGAATTGGCCACAAACTCGGCAATCACTGCATTCTGAAAAAGTCAGGCACGGCAAACACAGGCTTTGTAGAGGACTGGGAAGCTAGGTTTCAATGGAGGCAAAATGAGCGTGCTCATTTCTGCAAGTAAAATTGCTGTTTGTCAGTCACTTTTGTGTATTGCTTTTCCCCCCACAGAACATAAATGCCAAGAGAGAGAATCCAAATTCCCATTTTTGTTATAAGTCAGCCTTGTTTGTGATATTGCCGAGACTGTAATTTATCTTCATCAATCTGTATTTGTGATGTTATCATGAGTCTCAGGATATAGCTGACTCTCATTATTAGCATTTTTTTTGGCAAGGTCATGTTAAAAGCAAGTTCTTAAGAAACTTGAGCACTTTTGGAAAGAGAATTTGCCATTTATTGCATGGCTACTTTTCTTTCTCTTTAATTTTTGATCGTATCACTTTGAGGTTTTTGGGTCCTCAGTGGTTTAATAATTTTATTTAGAGTTGCAAGATAAAATATAGAATATTCCATTAAATTTGAACTTCAGATAAACAGACACATTTTTAGTATAAGTATGCCCCATATATAGTAAATGCTCTATAAGACATATTAGGAAAGTATTTATTGATTTCTTAAATCTTAAATTCAGATTAAACTGGGTGTCCTTACAATTTTATTTGCTTAATCTGGCAAACTTGCCTTAAGCCAAACATCCTAAACCCATAACCAAGCTCCATATTCTATTTCTTTTGTGTATCAGTCCAATCTTATTAAAAGCCACCTGTCCTTTTTTGCTGTGTCCACATTGAATTTACTGAGGTTCATTAAATCCATTACATGCTATTCTACCAAGCCCTTGCTATTCCCTTAGCTGGACACTCATTGCTCCCACCACCAACTACCAAAAACATTTATTTGCCCTGCCAAGTCATATGTGTTCAAATGCTTGAAAGATTCACCAGAAGACTAATTTGCACACCCTTGCCTTTATTAGGACTTCTTGAGTTTGTAGTCAAACAAAATACCTTGAAAACAAAGAGAAATAAATAAAAAGTAATTGAAGAACATAATCATAAATTTGCAACCATATAGACTTTTTCTATTCTCCTGGAATTGGACCTAATCCTCCAAATTGCAGATATTATGAAATTTCAGGCATAGAGAAAAAAGACAGAAGGGCTGAGATGAATTTTTTTCTCCATAAATGAATCACTCTTCCTTCCTTGGGACTAGAGAGAAACCATGAGATTTCCTTCTAAAACTTTTCTTCTCATTACTTCTTGGAATACTTAAGAATGTAAAATAAGTGTCTGTTCCCAGTGTCCCCAGATCGTTAATCTCTTGCTCACTGATTTGATCCATGAATTCTAAGATCATCTATTTGTGTAGCTAGTTCCTCAATAGGTAGAGGTCAGGATGATCATGGTATCGCCTACGGGAGGCCAGATTACCTCATGGAACACTGAGCAATTGGTGGATTCTTTAGCTTTTACCTCCAGGCAGTTATGAAATGAGCCAAAACTGAACTAACTAAAAAATCCTTCCGAATTCTGGAGACACCATCTACTATTTACTCTACTTTTTCATCCTGATACACAATAGAATCATGACAGATATCTAAGAATAATCCTAAAGAAACACCAAGTTTGAATAACAATATCTCTTATCATGAAGATCAGGGTTAAAAAAAAGAACTTTAAAAGAAGGGGAAGGGCGGGATAAGGGAGGATAATTGGGGGGGGGTCACTCCTGGGGGCAATTGCAATATCCAGAATATATACACATTTTATATTATTTTGTTAAAAACTTGTATGGTTGTTCAAAAATAAAAAATTTAAAAAAAAGTTACATCCTGTTTTCTTTAGAAGGTAAGACCAAATGATGTATGAAATTCTTTAGTCATGACTGGTCAGTTCTTAGTTTGCTCAGTCTGACCTGGAAGGATGCTAATCTCATGGTAGGGTTAAGATGGGTATGTATCCACCTGGGCCACCTACTGAAGAGTAGTTTCTAGGGTAGGTTCAAAGTGTAATTCATTGAGCCCAAAACCTCTTATGTGCTATAGAATTTTAAATATTTGGATATAGAAGAATATCACTCATAATTCTACCCTAAAAATATTAATCCAAGTCAATCTCTCTTTTCTACAGATATATTCTTCTCAGAACTCTATACAATCTGGGTCCCTACTATCATTGCCAGATAGGAGACCAGTCATTTAGTAGCTAGAGGAAAAAGGTAAGAAGTAGAGGAATACTAATTTTAGAGTTTTGCTAGGTACCTATCAGTTGATGTCAGTTATCTGAAGGCTTCAGCCTGTGATATTAAGCTTCTCAAAAAAAAATGTCCCATAAATTCAATTATATCACTGTTGCCATTTAAAGAGCGGAGGTTGAGGGGAAGGATCCATTTACACATCCATCTGAACTCTCAGAGTATGGCATATGAGATTGTTCTACCCTTATTCAAAGACATTAGAACTGAAAGTAAGTCATCAGATCTTATTTGAGATCTATCTCTCCCATCTGATTCATGCAAAATCTCTCATTTGTTTTCTCTTTGGTATTTGAGGTGGCTATGGGTTGTGTTGTGTCCAGTGATACAGTCTCTACTCTTCTTGTGAGCAAATATTTTCTTTTTGTGCCACAGTGGTCATTGCCTCTTGCTACAAAAGTTCTTTAACATTTGAAATTGATCTCTTCCACATTTACTTATGCTAGAGAATTGCCACATAGTTTCCTTCACTGTAAATGCTGTTGATGTTGATGCATTCTGAGCTACACTGGCCCAGTGAGCACCAACATGGTGTACCTTTTGTTTTTTTAGGTTCCTTTTAGAGAAATAAACCAAACCTTCTCTCTGAGACTCCTACTCCCTTTGTAAAATCTTTTTTTGCATTTATTATCCTTACTGATGCAGAAATAATACAACTATCGTGTTCTTTAATAAAGTTCCATCTTCTTTAATTTTTATTTTTTTCATTATTACTATTCTGATAATAGGTAAATCAGTATATTTTATCCTTCCTTGATTTTTTTTCAACAAACTAGACTTCTAAAGGCTTCAGGCTGCTTATTCCAGTACAATTTTTTATTAACTCTGGGATTACAAAAAATTCATGAAGTTGCTTCTCCATATCGATCAAGGGAAAAGATAGATTTCCATTCCTTTCACTAGGCTAATTAATGTAAACTAACACTTCAGTGATGAACATCATAGTATAAGTCTCTATAATATAATGCTTGGTCAAGGTCCAGTAAACTAGAGTATTTACCTGAGACAACGTGGCAGGAGGGAGGAAGATGGAGTTGCCTGCAGACAACATGACATTCTCCACTGCAGCATGATCAAAGCTACATGAATAACTGAATTTGGAGCACCTGAGTCTGCATTGCTTCCCTATGCAGAACACAAAACACAGTGTTCTTTAACAGTCATTGAACTAGCTGACTTTAGAATTTAAAGGTTCAATCTATATTCTTTTTTTTTTTAAGAGAGAAAGAGAGGGACAGTGCAAGAGAGAGAGAGAGAGAATTAATTTTATTCAGTTTTTCCTGTGGCTTTTGTTGCTCTGACACTTCTTTGTGTACGTGGTGCTGGGGTTCAAACCTGCATCCTCCTGCATGCCAGACAACCACCCAACTGTTGAGCCACAGCTCCAGCTCCTAATCTAAATATTTTGTGTAAGATTGTTTTGTACACTAAGATCTGAAAAACCCCTTCAATGAGGTATATGCCTATTTTAAGTTCATGTGTAGGTAGAATGAATATACTCTATTTTCTTTATAGTATGATCCATTAGGCCTTTTTAAATCAGTTCAAGGTCAGCCACGAATGCCTATACCATCTATTGTTACAGTGTCCCAGTGTCCCAGGCCCCAGTCACCAGGCAAAAGCCTTGAAATAGTGCAACTTACTAAAGCACTGTCAAATTTCAATGCTTCTTTGGTTTAAACTCAAACCCTCATTGAATTTGCCATTAAGTTAGTTTTGTTTGTAATTCCAAATTCCTTGAATCTACTCTCCAATATCTAGCAAAGGCAACACGATGAAGAGGTAAAAATAACACAAATAAAAAACACATTTATTTTCTTTTACAAGTTTAGAATCTATTGATAAATCAGGCAAGGCAGGTGAATAAACATGAACATATAAATTGAGATTTACTTCCACGAAGATGATTGGAGAATGCAGTTTAGCTCTAATACTGAAGCCTGACTTGAGCAAACCCTTTACCATTTCTGATTTCCCCCTGCAGGGCTAGAGCCCTTCTGCTAAGCCTCTCAGGAGGAGAAGATCATAGTGTACCCTCCCTTAAGGCTCCTTCTTCAAAGGAGAGAACCAAAGGGGCCAGGCATGCTCACTTCAGCCCCACTGCAACTCACCATTCAGTCAGACATTTACTTCTTGCAGAAGTGAGTAAGCAGGTAGAGATCAGGAGCATGGAAGGAGAGAGTTAATGATGCAGCTCCGTGTTATGAGCATTCTAGCAATCCTCTTTCTCATTTTTTTTTCTGAGATATAACATCCTTGAGGGCAGGGATTCTGTTTGCCTTGCAAATGTATCCTTGACAGCTGGCACAGTGGTAGAACTCAGCAAATATTTGCAGAATGAATAAATGATCACATGGACTCACTAGTGTGGAATTCTAACAGAGGAATCCTCTCAATAAACCTGGGTTGCAGCAACTGGCAATTATATCACCTGCAGACCCATGCATAAGATATTCTTCTCTTCTGATATAAAAATGATTCACCATGCCTGTGTCCCCTGTGCATCCTATTTCTGGCAGTGCTGAGTATCATGGTATAGCCCTAGGGACCAATAAGTCATTCCCTTCTCTTCCTCTGCAATGGCAACAAGATAATATTCTATTTACCTGTCCCCTGAGAAGACTGAACAGTTCTCAGAAACATCACCTCCTGAGTATCCTCAATTAAAGGACATTGTATGCAATGCTTATTTTATTTCATTTTTCCTATGCACTATTTTTATATAATGCAAACTTTCACATTAATGATCAGATAGTCTAGAAATTATTTTTATAATAACATAGACATCCTTATGGTGAAATGGTATTGATCACAAAATTTTTTTTGCAATAATTTTGTGTAGAAATTGTGGCAAAGAGGACATGTGCAAAGAAAAAAAACTGAATAATAAGCTTCCACAGAGGAGAATGCCATATATCTTTTCAAGGGACTGGAAATGAAATCTGTAGCACAGAAAAATTAAATAGATCGTACATAAAATTAGAACAAGGTTATTCGCCCTATACTACTAGTAGCTATGGTATGATTTGGGTTCAGTAAGGAGAAAGCCACTATGGATAAAAGTCACTGCATTTATAAAGTCCTGAGTAAATATGCTAGACATAGTACTTTATTACTCAGTAATTCCATATAAGCTATGACTTAGGTACAATTTTGTTCATTGTTCAGATGAGGAGACTGAAGTACACAGAGGTTACCTAAACTACTAGGGTTACAGAGGCAGTGATATGCAGCAGGATTGCCTGTTTCTGGAGCCCATGCTCAATACCAATGTGATATAACACACAAGTTCCTCCAAAGAGAAAATAAGGTATGACTTCCTTACATGATGCTATCCAGCTACCTCATGGAAATAAGTTCCAAAAGAAACAAAGATTGCACAGTTACACAAAGAGTCCTCTGCCATTTGACCCTCAGTGACCAAACATGGAGTCAGCAGAAGGCAGTGCAAATATTTAGAATAGAACTTGATAGCAAAAGGTCTTGACGGGACTGTATAAATTCAGAAGGTTCAAGTGGAGATAGTGTAAATGGTGCTGTCCGCCTCTCTTCAGCAGCAGATGGCCAGCGCAAGGTGCTCCAGCCTCAGGGCGAGGTCTGGTCCTATGAGCTTTCTTCAGTAACGTGAATAGTATGGGAGTGGGGTGGTTTGAGCAGAGTCAGCTAAACTTTGATATTGTAACTTTAAGACACAGCGTCTCTGGGCTCCCAGTGTGTCAACGGAGTCATGAACACATCACTCATTAGTAAATTTAATCTCCACAAAATGGAATTTATCTTAGTTTAGTTATTTGATTTTATTTTTTTATATTCCTTAATTCTTGAGGAAGTTTGGAGCATCCAGTTCTATGCCTGAAGTTTTTAAATATTTCTGTTGCACTTCTCTTAAGCATGAGTGGTAATTTAGCTACTTAGAGAACCCTAAAATGTACACTGAATTAAGGTAAACACACCTGGCAACAACAGCAAAGAAAACCATACGCCAACCAGAAAGCTACCCAAAGGAGGCAAAGCGCTAGCAAAAGTTACACTTGTCGTTATTAAATGATTCTCAGAGGGCTGCATGGTTGTTTTGTTTTCTTTTATTTTGCTTTGTGAAAGAGGAATTTTCAGAACTTCGGAACTAAGCCTGGAATTAATGTATCCTCTGGTGAAATTCAGAAATACTTTGTACAGTGTCTTAAGAGAAGTGGACACATGGACCCTTAGACATTGAAAACCCTGTTGATTGAACAATTCCTCAAGCAACCATTCCATTTTGGAGATTGTCTAATCACTATGTAACTCTTTATATCAATTGAAAACACATCAATTATTATTTAAGATGATGAAACAGCAGCAATAACAAAAGACTTAAAACTAATTTCACAAAACTACTGATGTTATAAGAAGTTAATTTATTTTCTCTGTAAAGTATTACTGTGGATCTACAATATGCCTCATAATATTCTGGTACTAGGGATAGAGTATTCAATACAACAGACAGAAGTCCCTAATTTATGGAGTATACTCCTTTTAAATTGACTTGTTCAAATTCACACTATATTGGAAGGAAATGATACAAAATTTGATTGTTCTGTGCTGTGTGTCCCTTCTATTAAGATTCTCTTTACTACTTTTTTTTCAAGAGACAGGGAAAGTGAAAGAGAATCAATTTTACTTAGGTTTTCATGTGCTTTCATTGTTCCAACAATTCATTGTGTATGTGGTGCTGGGGTTTGAACTTGTGTCCTCCCACATGCCAGACAAGTGCTGTAACTGCTGAGCCATCACTCCAGTCCCCCTTTAATAGTTTCTTTTCCCCACTATGTCCTCCTTGCTATCAACACATTAAAATCACCCTTGTTCAAAATCAGTTTCCTGTACACTGCCAGAGTCCTATATTCAGGATTCTGTGACTTTATGTTGTATTGTCTAATGTCATCTCTGTTTAAATATCCATCGGCTCCAGCAAGTAGACTATGAAGTCCTCAATTATTTCAGCTTATTAATATTGTAACTAGTACATCTTCCCAAGTGTTTTAATTAAATATATTTGTGAATTGGATATGTTTTTATTTCCTCATTCATTCAAGAAATATCTATTAATACTTATTATTTGTCAATCACTCTACTAATTCCTAGAGATCCATGTTAAAAAGACACAAGCTTGTAAGCTGACATGAGTATGATAATCATATAGGCAGCTGGATGCAGGGAGGAAGCTCAAGGAAAATCAGTATGAGAGGAGGAGATGATCCTGTGTGTGTGTGTGTGTGTGTGTGTGTGTGTGTGTGTGTGTCTGCATTTGTTTAGTATCAGAATATAGGTATCATTCAGACCTGTGAATCTTGTTAATTTTACCAAAGAGTGAAGTCCAAGATGAAAATAAAAGAGAGATAATGAAAGAAAAGGAATGGCATTATGGTTTTAAAAGAGCAAGAATAAAGTTATAATAATTACTGGTTTGAATACCTATTGTATACAACGTAACTATGTGCCTACTATTAATAGATTTTTTTCATTGCAAGATCATTCAAAATAGGTATAATTAAGTTTTGATAATAAAACATCCATTTACTTATACATCTTTTATAATTTGTGTATTCATTGCATTTGATATACTTCATCAATTTTTATGAAATGCTACTTTTAAATTGCTGATATGTCTAAGGTTTGCCATTATCTTACAGTTAAGGAAATGCAATAATTTGTCACTTTATAAATGATAAAACTAAAGCCCAGAAAGGTTAATTACTTTAGGCAATTTCCCACAAATGACCAAGCCAAGAATTCAAACATAAGTCTTTAGGACTTCAAATTTCTGACTGTCTCCTTATGTAAATTCTGGTTATTTCTTGCACTATTTCAGAATCACCCTTGGTATAGCTTAGAAAGCTTAATTCCATTTATACATGTTCATGTCATAAAAGTAAAACATTCTCTCCACACAGCTATAATTCATCAGACTAAAATGGTCTTGGTGTCAGTAGTGACACTGAAAGACTCTTGGAGGTGGAGAGACAAAAGCAAGTAATGTAGCTATCTGATTTATTAAATAAAGCAGAGGGTCACAATGAATAGGGCAAATTCTAAAGGGTGAAAAGAAATCTTGTTTTCTTCATGCAACAGGGAAATGGAAAAAAATAAAAAATAAAAAATGCCCAGAGGTACCTATTGAATTCAAAACACAAAGTAGAGCAATCAATTGAAAAATAAATAAACAAACCCCAAGCAGTTCAACCAAAGTAGTTATTCCATGTAGTAGAACAAGTATATGTGAAATCATTAGTCTGCTATGAAGCCACTCATCATGTGACCCCAACAAAGCTCTTTTATATAGAATGATACAATGTCCTAAAGAGCTCCACCTCAACTGACTGGCAAGACCACCTGGACTCCCCTCCTGGAAGAGGATAACATCCCCATCTTAGATGTCTACTAACACTATTGTAAAAGTTTCCACTTTCCTGCTTCTGCACAACACTTGGTGTTAGCCTAGTTTTACAACTCTGATGGGAGGGACAATGTGAGGTAGAACATCCTTTCATGTATTTAACATCTTTCAGTGTTCATCTTTTTTCATCTTGGTACCAAGAAGTGAACTCAGGAGTGCTTAACCACTGAGCAACATCGCCAGTCCTTTTTTAAAATTATTTTGATTTGGAGACAGGGCTTCTCTAAGTTTCTGAGGCTGGGCTTAAACTTGTGATCCTCCTGCGTCAACCTCTGGAGTCATTGGGATTACAGGTGTGCACCTCCACACCTAACTTCAACTTTCGTCTCCTGTTCATACCCTTCATCCATTTATTTAATGGGCTGCTTGTTTTTTACTTACTGATTTGGAGGTTGACTTTATGTGTACTGGATACTAGTATTTTGTTGGCTCTATGCATTGCCAATATCTACTCCCAATGCAAGTTTTCTGTTTAACTTTGCTTAAGGATGATATTGCTTAATGATATTTTCATTATTATGTTACTTTCTTCCCTATTAAGTTGAAGAAATCTTTTCCTACCAGGATATAAACACAGCCTTTCTCTTCTAAAAGTTGTCAATTTTTGCTTATTACATTTTTGCCTTTAATCAATCTGGAATTTACTTTAGTATTTGGTATGAGATAAGGAGACTGATTCGATCTTTTTTCCACATGTGAGTTAACTCTCCCAGTACAATTTAAATAATATCCCTCCATTTTCCACTAATTTCCAATGATACCTGTGACATTTAAAAAGCATCATTTAGACATAATTTTATTTTTCCTTCTTTAATTATTATGCCTGATTTGTAAAGCCCTCTAAATCAAAAGATGTAGAGGTCAGATGTGTATTATATAGTACAATAACAGCACTAAACATATAGAATCAGTCTTTGAGCTTGAAGGTAAAAATGATTTGACTAATCTGATTATTGAATTTTATGGGTACAAAAATTCAGTGCCAAATGAGTACCCATGATCATACAACCAGACAATGGTAGAGCCAACTTTAGAGTCCCACCCACAATGTCCTGTCCTGTCCTTAGAACCAGTGGTCAGTACCTAGTGGAATGATTGTTGCTTGAATTAAGTGACAATATCTAATGAAATTAGATGAGGAAATATGACCTGTTGAGTTGTTATCATATGTACCAATGGGCTAATCCTTGGTACTCCTCTAAATCCTTGAGAGTGACTTACTTTTGGACTTAGTCTCATTGGTTCTGGTTGGTGTGTTTTGTTCTATCCTTCTGTACTATGTCAGATAATTCTGATACTACTTAGTCTGATAAGCAGGTTCTGTGAAAAGTTTAGTCCAGTGGTTTAATACAATTTCCTCCAACATGCAGAAGACAGTATTCTTGCAAAACCCCAGAATTTGTGTGTGTGTATGTGTGTGTGTGCATGTGTAGTGTGCATAAACTATGAAAGTAGTATTTCTCCTTAAAATTCAAATAGAAACTTTCAACTACTCCTCCTGCTTCATTTACTTATTCCACAAACATGTTAAGATGTCACCATGGCATAGATGGTGACTGATTCACTTGATGACAACTTGACGCTGTCAATTGATTCAAGCAAGAATGAATAATATTCTTGCACAATGGAGTCTTCACAGGTTATTTGTGGAATTAGACTCCCAAGCAAACATTTATGATTCAATTAAAGTAAATGTAATTTAACAGACATAAATGAGAAAGTAGTAGATCCGAACTGGTTGTCCTACATGGTGGAGTCCAGGAAACCCTTATGAATGAGAGTATGTAAACTTACAAAAACACAGGAAACAAGAATTTGTGAATAGATATGGATGTTGATGTGGAATTTTATGACAAAAAAATTAAAACTGAAATTTTGTATTAGTTGATAGTGTGTCAAATTTTCATCCTAAGACCTCACATTGTGATAAGTAGCAGCTAATATTTATTAAGCACTCAATTATTATACAGGCATGGTGAAAATTCAGGGAATAGAGAGGTAAACAAAACAGATTCCTACTTTCAGAAAAGCACCCATATTCTTATCCAAATGAATTTTAAGGTTGCAAAAGGATACTATTAATAATGACAGTGTGGTAACATGTATAAATTAGAACTGTCTTGAATTAATTAGAATTTATGGCACCATGAAAGGGAAAATAGTGTGCAATATGACATACAATAGAGTTTCTTATTCTTTTTGTTCCATAGAAGCCAATACTAATGAAATTTTTCCATAAAATCAGAACCAGTCCTGTCAACATGCAACTTCTATGATTGCATAAAGTTCTGTACTTAGGCCCTACAGTTGCTTTAATGTGCTATTATTTCTGTCTTTGAATTTTAAGTTTTTATTTTTTAACCTTGAGCACCACATTTTTATTTTGTAGTGGGATCCACAAATTAAGTGGATAGTACTGCACAGAAAATTCAACTTGTTCTGATTTGGTAAAATACTGTCACAGTGCTGAAAGATTCAGGAACTGTATGATACAAGAAAGTTGAAGGACCTAGAAACAGTTACCTGGATAAAAAAAATCTAAGGACCAAAAAAATTAAGTACTTTAAATACAGGAAAAGTTCAGAGTGTTCAAAGGAGAAGGAGAATTTTCTAGTGACATTCTTGAAGGGGTATTAAAAATACTTGGAAATTATAGGAAAACTGAGGAAAGGTAGAATTTCACAGCTATGAAAGGCAGGACATCATAACATTTGAATTCCTAATATTAGCACTATTAAGCTGAGGCAGTTTTCCACTTGAATTATAATTGTTGAAGATATATTTTGTCATTCATTAGAAAGAAAAAAATGAGATGACTACTAGAGTTCAAATTCTAGGATTTTGTGTTTGTGAAATACCTTGAAACTTCCTTCTCAAAAATGATTTGTATTTCAAAGATCTAGAAAGTGAAGCAAAGAATGTAAAAATAATTTACTTTCAAATATCTTTATATATTTTTGAGCAAAGAAAATAAAGAGGAATTGAGAAGAATAATAGAATGCTCAGTTCCATTATCACATGCAAATCATGCTGAGATTATGCATTTAGTCAGCTTTCTATCACTGCAGTAAAATACCTGAAATAAAGAATTATAAGGAGGAAAGTTTGATTTTGGCTCTTGGTCTCAGAAGTTTCAGTCCACAGCTACTTGGTCATGTTGTTTTGGGCCTATGACGGTGCAGTACTTCACAGTAACAGAGTGTAACAAAGGAAACTGTTCACATAATGATGGCCAAGAAGCAAAGAGAGAGGGAAAGAGAGTAGGGTCTCAATGTCCCCTTTGTGGGCATGCCTCCAGTGATGTAACTTTGTTCCACCAGGCCCCACCTCCTAAATGTTCCATTACCTTCCCATAATTCCACAGGCAAGTGACTAAATCTTTAAAACTCGTGCCTTTGGAAGAAATTCAAGATGCAAAGTGCAGCATTCTGCCCCTGGTCTCCAAAGACTCTTGTCCTTCTCAGAATGAAAAATGCATTAAGTCTATCTGCAAGAGTCCGTAGAATCTTAACAGTTCCTGCATTCTCAAAGGTCTAAGTCTAAAGTCTCCTCTGAGACTCAAGATAAACTCAGTCTGAATCCCTATAGAAAATTTTTTTTTAATTTAAAAAGAAAAAAAAAGTCATATATATCCAAGATACAATGGCACAGAGTAGAATTCCCATTCCAAAAGGGAGGGATAGGAAAATAATAAGTATAAATTGGATCAAACCTAAACTAAAACACAGCAGAGCAAATATTAAACCCTCAGTACTGTGTCCAGGAATCAAGGCACATTGTGGCATGATGTAAGTTTCCAAGGGCTTGGGCAACCCCACCCCTGTGGCCTTGATGGTTGCAGCTCACATGTTTACTTTCTTAGATGGCTGTATTTATGGGCTTCATTTTTCCTTGGCAGGTATTCCATGTTCCTAGCAACTCTAATCTCCTGAGGGTTCCATTGCAGCTTCAACTTCATTCTTACAGTTTCATGCATCTCACTGTTAGAGGCTGTTTGCAGAGACTGAAAACATATGCTATCCAACCTATCAGGCTTTTCTTTGAAATCTAGGTGGAAGCCTCCATGACCCCATAACTCTGGCATTCTGCATGGCTAAAAAACCAGTATCAGATGGACAATACTAAGGTCTGTCACTGGTTTGAGCTATCTCTGAGGCTCACTTGAATCATGGCTTCAGCAGACCATGAATGCTTTAGTAGCTAGAATTGGGGAAACCAATCTCTGTGAAACAATTCCCTAGGATGCCTATGAGCAGGACAACCTAGAGATGTCTTGTCTAAGCAAAGGTTAAAGCTTTTATACCCTTGATTCTTTAATGGGTTGAGCTTTGCAGCTTCTGATGCTATCACAAAATAAAAACTTCTTTTTAATGGCACTAATCTTGTCAACAAATGCACCCTCCTTAGCAGCTCCTTTGAACATTGTCATTTTCTGATCAATCTTAAAATTTTCCAAAATTTTTGACTTTGTTCCCAATTCTCACAATAGATTTGGCTAAAGGTAGCCAATAATAGCAATGCTGCAACCTGAATATTCTGCTGCCTTGAAATTTCCTCCACCAGGTCAGCTAGTTCATCAAATCTCAGGGCATGGACAGAATGAAGGCAACTACTTTACCAGGATGTAGTATGAATGGCTCTAGTGAATTCCCAGTGGGGTCCTCATTTCCATCTGAATATGACTTTTACTGTCTCTACTTCTGTCAGCATGCTGGTCTTCTGATCCTTCCCCAGAATCAGCTGTTGAGCTCTGCTTACAGTATCTCAGGCTTCCTCTAGTCTGCTTCTCCATGATTTTCTAAATTCCTCCTTCATTTCACTTTCAATGGCTTCTAATTTCATTATCAGGTAGTCACAGCAACAGCCTCACTTCTTGGGACCCACTTTCTATGTTAGTCAAATTTCTATCTCAGGTATTATTCTAACATAATACTTAAATAAATACCTTATATTGAAGAGGAAAATTTACTTTGGCTAATGGTTTCAGAGACTCCAGCTCATGGTCACTCGGTCTCTTTGCTTTGGCCCTGTGGCAGCACAGTAAACAAGGGGAGGAGTGCTTGGACCACCTCATGGTGGCCAGGAAACAAAGTAAGAAGAAGGGGATGGAGTCCTGATATTCCACTAATTGGCACACTTCCAGTGATTTAACTTCCTTCCACTGGGTCCCACTCCAAAAGATTCCATCAACTTCCAAAAGCACTACAGCCAGTGCTCAGGCCTTTACTACACAGGCACCTGGGGAACATTCAAGATGACAACATAACAACTTAACTGGGGCTATGACCCCCAAGGTCTTGACTTTAAAATTAGTAAATGGTCATGATTAATGCATTCATTCAGTAAAGGAAGTCAACATTAGTTGCTTAAGCTTCACAAAGAATCTATGATTTAAGTCTGCTTATATCAATTCATAGATGAATGAACCAAAGTTCAAAGAGTTCAATTTTACTTAGTCACATACTGTTTTAGACAGTTCTGTGTCACTATGACCAAAAGACTGGAAAAGAACATTTAAAGGAGGGACAGTTTATTTAGAGTGCACAGCTTAGTCCATGTTCAACCAACTCCATAACTTGGGCCAAGATGTTGCAGAACATCATGGCTGAAAGGCATGGCGAGAGAAGCAGCTCAAGACCTGTCCACCAGGAAGCAGATAGAGAGAGAGAGAGAGAGAAGAGAGAGAGAGGGAGAGGTCAAGAGCTCTGGTGACCAAAGAAAAAGTGTAAACCCCAATGTCACACCCTCAATAACATTTTTCTTCCAACCACAGTGGATTAATCCACTGATTAGGTTACATCCCTCATAACTTAATTATTTCACTTCCTATGATTTTTCATTGTCTCACACATGAGCTTTTGGGGATCCCTCATATCTAAACCATAACATGCCTACTTAATAAAAAGTTAATTGACATACTTATTCACTAGGAGGCTATTCATTGTCTCCTATGTTTAGTCACTTTACTATGTGCTAAAAAAGCAAATCTGAACAGCATAGACGGGAATTCATTCGGTGTCTTAGTCCATTCCAGATGCCACAAAAATACCTGACAATGATGGATAATTTTGGTTATCACCTTGATTGGATTGATAGTTACCAAGAAAATTGGGACTAAGAAGTGGGCCATCGCTGTGATTTTAGATGATGATTAGGGATAACTTGGGAACTAGTTTATATGAAAAGGGTTTGGAAGAGTTCAGATTTCTAGAGAAATCCTATAATCTGTAAGCAAAATTTAACAGACCATTTTAGTGAGAGCTCAGAAGATCAGAATATAAATAGAAATATGAAAAGTGATAGTGCTATTAATGAGGTTTTGGGCTTAAATAAGCATGAGCGTTTTATTTGGAATTGAACTAGAAGGCAACCTTTTTACATGGTGGGAAAGAAAATGACAGTATTTTTCCCATACCCTGATACTTTGAGGAATGTCAAACTTAAAGGTGATAATTACTTTATCTGGAGGATGAAATTTCAAATAGCAAACCATTCATTCTTAGGCATTGACTTTGCTATTATTGATTGCTTTTGTCCAAGTTTACAGTGAGAAATGGGATCAAAAAAAGAGCAGAGCAGGGGCTACAGTGGTGGCTCTGCTGCTATGGCTTTTGCCTCGCATGTGCAAGGATGCACATTCGTACTCCAGCCCTATGTATGAGCAACAAAAGCCAAATTAAAAAAAAAAAGATTCTCTCTTCCCCTCCCCCCCGTCTCTCCCTCTCTCTCTCTCTCTCTCTCACTCTCTAAAAAAAAAAAAAGCAGAGCAGATTTTTAAAAATTGAAAAGATGCCTTGAGGATATTTCAGGAATTTGCAGGGCCACCCTACCCATCATCACAAGCTCAAAGGTATAAAAACACAAAATTGTTTTAAATACTTTTCAAGATAGAATTTTTTGAGAAAAAGGCCAGGAGTTCCCTGCTCTCCTGAGACCACCAAGGAAATTGGTTCCTGGGGCATTTGTTTCCCCACGTTCAGTTGGTAAGGCACTGATGGACAGCTGCATCCGTGGTGCAGGTAGACCCAGGTAGAGCTTGCACTAGGGGCATCACCCACCTGTTGTTATTTTTCACCAAGCAGAATGCAAGTGTTACGGTGTGATGGAGGCCTCCACTGAGATTTCAAAGAAAATAGGGTCAGAGCCCTATAAGCATCCCCTAAGAAAGGGATGCATGGTAGCATGGGAGTAAAGCTGAAACTACAATGCGGACCCCAATAAAAAATAGAGATGCCAGCAATGTGGAGCTCCTGCCAAGAGACAATTGCAGGCAGCATACAAAATCTCTTTAAGAAAGTAGACATGGGTTGCAACCATTAAGGCTACAGGTTTAAGGGAGGGGCTGTGCAAACCGTTAGTAGCCCACATCCCTACACAGTGTTCCCAGAATGCTGGACATGTAGTTTGGGGATATAGTGCTTTCCCTGCTAGGTTTTGGTCTTACCTTAGACCAATCACTCCTTTTCCACTACTTTTTAATTCAGAATGGGACTGTGTACCATGTGCCTGATCTACCCTCAACTCATCTTGAAAGAATACAACTTTCTTTGTAATTTTTATAAAAGGCCACAGTTGAGTGTGCTTTGAGTCTTGGTGGAGACTTTGGACTTGGAATTTTAGCAATGTTGGAGTATAAAACACTGGATTCTGGTAATAGACTGAATACATTTTGCATAATGGGATGGCTATGAAAACCTGAAGGCCAGAGATAGAAAGATACACTTCAGATCTTGAATTTTACTCAAAGGACCATGTGCTAAAGGTTTAGTCCCTGAGGTGTTGCTAATGGGAGGTGGTAGAACCTTTAAGAGGTGGGGCCTAGTGGGAGGTCTTTAGATCACTGGGAATGTGCCCCTGAAGGGGATTGTTGGACTCCAGCCCCTTTTTCACTCTCTCTTTTTGTTGAGGTAAGCAGGTTTGTTCTGCTACATAATCTTGCAATGATGTGCTATCTTGACACAAGCCCAAAAGCAAATTTTCCAATTTATCATGGACTGGAAGCTTCAAAACTTTGATCCAAGATAATACTTTTCTGAATTTATAGTCTCAGATATATTGTTATAGTGAAGGAGAGTTGACTAACAAACTGTGTGATACATAAACAATAGGAATTTCTTTCTTATATTTCGGGAAGCTAACAATTTGACATAAAAGTACTAGCTTTTGGGATGGCTAGTAAGGGCCTTTTCCAAGTCTCAGACCACTGACTTCTCACTGTATTTTCAAAAAACAGAAGACACTAGATATAACATTTTTATACACTGTATTTCTTTTATAAGACTGCTGTTTAGGTCAGTTTTCATTACTGTAGCAAAATACTTGAGAACGGTTAACTTAATGATGAAAAGAGGTTTATTTAACTCAGTTCTGAGAGAAGATTTCATGGCAGAGGGTATCACTATATTGGAAATACATGCAAGAACAAGATCACATCACCCAACAGAATATCAGATAGAAATTCAGTAATTCAGGTTTTCTCTGAGAGTAATTCCCTCTCACAAGAATTAACTCAGGATGCTATAAGAACTGCCTTAGTCTCATTTGAAGGTAGTATTCCTAATGACCCAAGACTTCTAGCTAGACACTTGCTGCACATTAAAGGCCTATACAACCTCCCAACATTGCCACAGTAAGGACCAAACTTCTAACTATGGCAGGCACTGATATCATTCATGAGGGTTCCATTCTCATGACTTTATCATATCCCAAAGGTACCATCCCCTAATACCTTCATCTTGGGGTTAGAGTTTTAAGACATGTAATATAAGGGAAAATAAATATTTAGTCAATTGCATTCTACTTCTGAACCTCAAAGTTTGATCAGTCTCCCATGCAAAATATATTCTTTCCAATTGCCCCCAAAGTCTTAACTCATTCCAGCATTGAAAGTCTAAAGTATAGTCTTCTCACTTAAATAACAACTAAATAAACTACAGCTGAAACTCAAAGCAGGATTTGCATCAAGGCAAGTTATTCTCTGGCTGTGAATCCGTGAAATCAAACATGGTATGTTCCTTCAAAATATAATGGTGGGACAGACATAAAACAGGTACTCCTAATCCAAAAAGGATAAATAGGAAAAGAGAAAGAGGTAGTAGATTACAGATAAGTCTGAAACTCAATATTAAATGTTAAAGCTGAAAAGTAATCTTTCTTGAATCTGTGCCTGCTCTCCAGGGTTGATGGCTGTGCTCCCAATTCTGTGAGTGGTCCAATGCTCATAGTTTTGTTGGACATAACCATACTGGAGTTTTAACAAGTTGTAGTTGGGTACCTGCAACTCTCTCAGACTGGAATTGTACAATAGCATGTCCATCTTACAGATCTACTGGGCACTGCCATAGAGGGGAGGACTCTCTGCAATATCCAACCCTCAGGTCATGTGCCTGGGTTGTGCATACAAGTTTCAGGGGATCCATATTTCCAAATCTATATGTACATAACTACATCTCCATGAGTCTTCAACTCTGTGTACATCAGCAGAAATGATGCTGAGCTGACTACTTACAATGTTTGCCACCTGTGCCTTCCTGGACTGTGGCCACTGTGGTACCTTGAACTATTGACACCAGCCCTTTATACTCTGGGTCTCTGATTGGAGGAACTATACTAGTGATCTCCAGAATGTCTTTGGGGTCCTTCTTCCATTGTCTTGATAAACAGAAACTACCTTCCTCAAGGTGGCTGATCCAAACTAATTTTCTTATCAAATGGTGGCTTGGCCTTAACTTGTTCTCTTGTAAATAGATTTTCTCATGTCTTACAATCAACATTTGGTAAGAATTTCCCCAATTTTTTAAGTTCTGCTTGTCTTTTTTTTTTTAAGGGAGGACAGTGAGAGAGAGAGAGAGAGAGAGAAAGAAAGAGAAGCAATTTTTATTTAGCTTTTCATGTGACTTTCATTCCTCGGATGCTCTGTTGTGTACGTGGTGCTGGGGTTCAAACTCACGTACTTGGGCATGCCTGGCAAGCGCCGTAACCACCAAGCCACTGCTCTAGCCCCATCTTTTAATTAACAATTCCATCTTCAGTCATTTACTTCTTAATTCATTTTATTATAAACATTCAAGAGACGCTAAGCCTTACTTTCAACACAACCACAAAATTTTCCCAGCCGGATAGCCAACATCATTATTCACAAGTTCAATCTTCCACAAAACACTAGAACATGAACACAATTTAATGAAGTTCTTGCTGCCACTTTACAACAAATATGGCCTTTCTATTTGTCCAAAAATATGCTTCTCATTTCCATCTGAGATCTCATCAGAATTGTCTCTAATATTGATATTTCCACCAACATTTTTTTTGTCACCACTTATGTGTTCTTTAAGAAGTTTGAGGCCTTCACCCCCCATGCACCTGCAGGCTCTCATCAAAATTGCTTTTAACAATCAGTTCACAGCAATGCAGACTTTTTTCTGAACATGTACCTCAAATCTCTTCTAGCTTCCATCATGTTTAGTTCCAAAGCTGGTTCTATAACTTTACAAATTTATTACAGCAGCACCCCCATTTCTCAGTACTAATTTTCTGTCTTAAACCTAATAACAAACTGCAATAAACTGAACGGCTTATAAAATAGCAGAAATTTCTTTCTCAGAACTATAGAGCCTGGAAAGTCCAAGATCAAGGCACTGGCAATTTTTGTGTATGGTAAGGATCTTCATTTTCATAAATGGCAACCTGTTATTTGTACTCTCCCATGATAGAGAGACTAGCTAGCTATTTGGGGTCACTTTTATAAGGGTGCTTATCTTATTCATGAAGATTGCATCCTTATGACCTGACCACTTATCAAAGGTTATGCCTTATAAGAGCATAACCTTGGGAATTATGAATTTAACATAAGAATTTGTGAAAAACCTAAATATTAGTTTATTGCACACTGTAACAGATTAGAAGGATATAGTAAACTTCTTTTTTTTTGCTTCTTTTTTTTTATCTAAAGAAGATTCTCAGGGAAATATTCCTTTCATTATTTTACACAATTCTGAATTGCATGAACCATATTTATTAAGCATTTATTTCACCTGGCATTCCTTTATCAGGAGGTAAAGAAGACATGCGTCCTGTTGTTTAAGAAGCATAAGAGAGACATATACAAAAATTACCTGCCTAGAAATGAAAAGCAGAATGAGATACATAGTTAGTAGACTTGGGAATGTCTTAATATGGGAGAGCAGGCGGAGAAATTAAATGCACTGGGTTGTCAGAGAAGCCTTCAAGGGGAAGGTGAGTTCAGAGCCATGATGAGAGCAGGCTGTCACATCACAATGCATAAACCCATATATCTGTAGCACTTAACTCAGGAATTAGCAAATATGTGGCTAATGAACAATAAGTGATTGTTAAATGAATCAACATAAAATTAATTTATTAGTGTGTGTACTTGATGTTCATGAACAAGAAAGATTAAAAATCATTGAACTATAAAAATCTGTGAGACATTTGGGTAGTAAGCGGTCTGATGAGTATTGATGAGGAGTTGTATGATAGGGTTTATGGTGAAGAGCTCATGGAAAAAGGAGGAAAAGATTTTTGGAGGTCATCTGAGTAGGAACCATACTGGAAAAGCCTGTATTTCAAAGTGAAGCTTGAAGTAAATTCAGCAAACCTATGACTTTTAGTACCTGTTACCTTTCACAGTGTCTTAAGCAATAGTACACAATGTGCATTTGCTGAATGAATAAATAAAACTGTGAAATAACAAATTATAAAGAAACTGACATCCATAAGTCGATTCAACAAATACATACTGAGCACTGCTCTGTATTAAGTACTGTATTACAGAAGCAAGGATGAAATGATCTCTCCTGAGGATGATTTCAAACCCAGCTTATGTGAGTTTTCAGAGTTTGGTTTTGATTTTCAGAGAAGAATAGTTAGTGAAGGATAAATAATGGGAAAGAATGGCATCCATGTTATGGGATGGAAATATGAGCAGGAGTTGTGGAGAAGGAAGAACTGCGTATGCAAAGACCAAAAAAACATACTCAACATCTAATAAACACATCATGGTAACAGGATTTGGAAGCCGATTTCTTATGTGGGATAGAGTAGAAAGCAGAGATAAAAGTGACTCTGAAGTTTATAATTTGAGGGATAAATTGATATTGACTTATAATTTGACATGGACAATAGAGTCATTAAATTACAGTTAGTTCTTCAGAAAAAGAGAATCTAGAGGAGATCTATTTTAGAAGATAGACTGTAGATGATTGACGCATAGATAGATGATAGGATAGATTGTTAGGACAGATTGGCTCACATGATTATCTCAAGACATGCCTTATGCCAGTTGAAGACCAAGGAAACCTGAGAGTGTTCCCATCAAGTGTGAAGGCTGTGAACCATGGGAACCAATGGTGTAAGTCCCAATTGGAGTCTGACAGCAAAAATATCAGGGGCAGGAGCACCCATGTATGAGGGTAGGAGAACATGGATGCCTCTGCTCAAGAAGAGAGTGAATTCCCCTCTCATCTGTCTTTTTACTCTATACTGGTCCTCAGTGGGTGGATGATGCCCACCATGTTGGTAAGGATGATCTTCTTTACCCAGTATACTAATTAAAATATGAATCTCTTCAGGAAACACCTGCACCAACATACCCGGAAAATAATGTTTTACTATTCCCAGCTCTCTAACATCCTTGAGCCCAGTTCACCATATAAATTTAACCATCACAGTCTTTGAGAAGATTTTGGGTTAAATTAAGGAAAATAGATTAAAATTTCAGAGTAGCAAGTTTAAAAAATTGGTGGGATTCAGTGTCACTACTCCCAAATATGGCACCCTGGTCTTTGAGAAGCAGGAAGATCCCAATCATCTTCCTCCACCTTCTGCCCTGATAGAACACAAAACCTTTATCCCAGAGGTGCCCTCCCTATACCTGAAGAAAAGGAACATCTTGATTCTTGAAGACACAGAAACATCAAGAAGCATCTAAACAAACACACCTTGCCAAATTCCTCCCAATTGATTACCATGAGGTCAAGGTAAGACCCACTTTGTCCAATGACCCTTCTGCAGCATTAGCCACTCTTATAAACCTCAGCATATGTTTAACATTTCATGTAAAGTATATATTAAATAAGTTTGTATACTAGAAAATTTGTATTTTCCTTTTATAGGGAACCTGGATATGAACTGTGGGATAAATGAGGAAAAGATGTTACTTTTTCAGCCAACAAAATCTGCCTGCCATTTCTTTGGCCTTTCCTTGGAATGGAAATACTGTATTTAGGGCTCAAATGCCACAGAGTTAAAGGGCAGACCTCAGGAAAATTCTCTTTATCCCACCACTATATAATGATTTTTCTTTTCATTGGAAAGTAAATGGAATTAACAAACAGTGTCTATTTTCTATTGTTCTTAAGCAAGGGATTGTCAATATGTGATTGCCCTTTCCGAAAAGTTAGGCTGCTTCTCTATACTTAAAAAATATACAACATTTGCAAATCTCTTACTCAAACTCTTTTTATTTAAAAAGGGTTTCTTTAACTTTTCTATGCATATGCCTAGATCAATAACTTATAGACAATATATACCATTGCACATTAAATAACTCAAAATAAAATTGTCCTTAGATACATCTTAATTTTAGAACAAGGAGGATAACAAAAAATAATCAAATGATTCCTTCTACCTGATGAATGAGTTGCCCACAGAAACTTGTCTGTAGATGCTAGCAAAGGTCATTTTGGGTCTACCCTTCACTGAATTTGACCTTCCAGCCTTTATTGTCTTTTGAGAAATCCCATCGTTGACAAAGATTTCAATGCAGCATTTTTTTTCTCATTTATTTAAGGGGAACTGAGAAAAAGTGCAAACTTTTCACTGGATTTAGTCTATTGATGTTCTGAACTAGCTAACTGCAACCAGAGAAATAAAAGTGCAGTTTAACTCAGGGAAGCATTCATCATTTGGGGAGGCATTAAAACATTTATAAAGAAAAATATAATATTTGAGGCCAATCATCATACAATTAGAGCATTTGAGTCCTTGGGAAAGAATAAATATAGAGTGGGGGAAATGAATGGAGGAATTGGGAGCATGAGAAGAAAAGAGGTAGGAGGAAAGAGAAGGGGAAGAAGGAGGAGAGGCAATATAAGATTATTGAGTCCAAATCTTAGATGAAAATATCTCTAGAGCCATGTTGAAGATAGGAACCTTTGAAGGAGGAAGCTACAATAAGCAACATAAACAGAATAGTCTAGTGATACAAAATTATAACATTGAGGAAAAGCAGAGCAAAGTAAGTTTAATGGAAGGGCTATGAGGAATAGTGGGGAGCATAAAGACAAAGCTACAACCAGCAGGTCTGACCGCGGCACTCTGCTGATTCTGAGTGAACCACTTATACACTCATTTCAAAGTGGACACGGGAGGACACATGGCTAGCGACAGTCATCTAATAGTGACAAATGTGAGATGAGACATAGGATATGTGTGAGATGAACTGTTTTAGGGTTCTAAGAAAAAAATAATCAGAGTTTTACAGTATCATGGCATGTTTTCCTTAGCCCAGTTTCTGTGCTTAGCCTTAATAGCTATGGTGGTCTGGTGGGATGACAAAATTAGTCCCTGATGGAGAATCTATTCATCACCTCTTATGGAAAATCTATTTTTCACTAAGTCTATTCTTCAATATTTTGAGTAGACACTAGAAATTAAATATACAGGGTCAGTCCATTTCAGTCATTCAGGTTAATCTTTTTAATTTAGATATATTAGACAGATAGATGACACTTATGTTCCATCATTTTTCAAGTCCAGTTAGTCCTTAATCTTAATTACACCTGACTTGATTCAAAGTGAACAAAAAAATCATTTTCAGCTAAGTAAACAGGAACGGTAAAGCCTTTGTTATTTGTTGGAACAAGCCTTATTAAACAAAAAGCCTCTGCTCTCGATTCCCATTATCATTCAGAGGTTTTGAGGGTCTAGGTTAAGTAGAGCTGTCAGATTTCACTTTGTTGGATAATGAAATCAGGAGCATGAATTAATAACAACAGCTCAAATTTGTGTCATATTTTACAATTAGTTAGTGCATACATTAGTTCATTTGGATCGGATAATGCTGGGAGTCAAGTGAGTCTATCTCCTCATCTGTATAATGGGAATAAAAATGATATCCTACTCAAACAGTGTCTGAGGATGGAATGAGTTAATATACTTAGGGAGCTTAACATCAAATAAAGCACGCAACAAATGCTCAATAGATGTGGTTTCTTTTGTTGAGACCTTTGTTATGATTATTAAGCTTCCTGCACTTTGTACTGTCTGAATCACACTGAAAGAAGAGGGAGAGAGACAAAGGGATGGTGAGAGGGGAAGGGAGGGCGGGGATGAGAAGAGGAGGCAGATTAACACCAGGTCTATAGTTGAGGGCATCTGAACCTTTCCTATTTGAAAAGGCTATTCAGTGTAGTGCCATGTCATTAAGTAAAGTGGATTGAAGCAGATATATTAAACTGGTATTGATTAATTCTGTAAATATCCATTCTCTCTGTCAGTAATGGGAGATCATTTGGATTAGAAAGAAGTGTGGAGAAACAGGGCATTCTAGAAATTAAACTGAAAGATTAGGAACTCCAGACCATCTGTAGGAGCCTGTGTGTTTGTAATTAATCTGTTGGGGCCTGATCTACCTTCTCAGCAATGTGGAATTCAATCAGTTTCTTATGTTTATCTAGTGTAGAGACTAGTGAAGTCAGAAAGGCATTTAGAGTCCTTTAGGTAGGTGAATACAATAACACAGAAACTCAGGAAATATCACTCTGTGGTTGTTTAACTTATTGTTTACTCAGCTCTATCCTTACTCATTATTATTTTATTCAAGTCCCCGTTATGCCTCCCCTGGATGATGACATCATTTCTCAGTCCAACCCTTACTCCTGTCAATCCATCTACCATAATATCTACTAAACACACATGTGGTCATGTTAATGCCATGGCCCAGTGAACATTCAAGTCAAAGTTTGTGACATGGACTTCACAGCCTGTGACTAGAAACTTTTTTGCGCTCATTTATTAGATTCTCATCCTTGGGGGTTATACAGTCACATCCTCCTTCTTAGGTCCACCAACATTTGCTGCTTGACTGTGGGAAAATCACTTCACCTATCTCAAACTCTTTTTTTTTTTTTTAAGAGAGAGGGACAGTGAAAGAGAGAAAGACAGAATCAATTTTATTTAGTTTTCCTGTGGTTTTCGTTGCTCCAACACTTTGTTGTGCACTTGGTCCTGGGGTTCAAACCCACATCCTCTCACATGCCTGGATTAAGACCAGGGATACTGCTACGTATCCCACAGCACAAAGGGAAACCCTGCTATAAATGATTTACCATTCTCAAGAGTCAATAAAGCCCTGTATCACAGAGATTATGAACCTATAGACTCATGACTATGATAGTTAAAGGTTAAGTTTCCTACTAGTGCCTAACCTTCCCCTGATGCTCAATGTTAGGGTTATTTTTTTTAAATACATTCAATTTTATTTCCTACTTTTCCTAGTTTTTATTATTTATTGAAAAAATATTTACTACTTACTGTGTGCCAAACACTTCATAAATATTAATCTACTTAATCTTCAAACTAGTCCTATTCAGAAAGTTCATTTTACAGATAAGGAAACTGAGGCACCAGCAGATTGACTGAAATCAGTCAATTTGGATAAAAGGACACAACTTGTCAATTGTAGATATGGATTTAAAAATCTGCAGTGGCCCCAGAACCTGAGTTTGAACTCCTGTGCTGTGCTGCTTTCCCATCTCTACTTCCAATCACTACAGACTTCTACTTACTTTCATAATACTGCAGGCATTTCCATACCACTGCACATGAAATGGGAACATTTTAACGACAAGAACACATTGTTGTTCTTCTCCAAACGCCCAGTAACTAAGGGAGTGCATAGCATGAAGCAGACCATATATGACTGAAGTATCCAATCCATCAATCTGTCAGCCACAGCTCCAGGGCTTTTCCTTCCATTAGTGGGACAAGATTGGGGATATAGTTCTTGATCCCATAGCAGAATCAAGTCCACTCATCTTCTCAGAATACATATAATGTTCTATTATAAATAGTTTCCTAGCCAAGGCTTCAGAATTAAATCTTTCTTCTGTTACTTTCAAATTGTATGACCTTTGCCGTGTTGATTAGTTCTCTGTGTTTTTATTGCTTCAATAAAAATGTCAATGACTATCACCAGTATCAAATAAGAGAAAGTATATGAAAATACCCAGAAACATTTTAAAGTATTCTTCATAAAGGAGATACACCAAAAGAATAATTTAGGAGTATAACACAAAAAACATCTATAATAGCTCTAACATATTGACTCAGAAATCAGACAGGGTTGAGAAGATAGTTGGTAGAATCCTGAATGTCTCATATTTGAGAACAGAAGTATTTAGCTAGATGCATTCGCTTCTATCCAGATTTTTAACTTCAGAGAATCCTCATTTTCAGAATAATTTATCAACATATTTGGTCCTATCCTTCTCACTGCCCTCATCTCCACCCTCAGGACAGAGTGGACATCAACATCCTATTTAGTTCTATATTTCTACGTATACAGGTAGATGTTATAAAATGTTTTCTTTTCATCTTTACATACTTATAGCCTGGTTGTTGGAATTTAATTCCATAAATTGACTATTTTTAATAATTTCAATTCACAGGTCTTGACTATGCTACTTCATGCCACCTGTGGAAAGATACCCAGGGGCAACTCAACTCTGGGGTTATTCCGGTTTATACCAACACCCACATGGTAAACCATAAATTTGTAAAATTTTTATTCTGAGTGTATGTGCTTTATTTTTACTGAAGAGAGAAAGTTAAATGCTAAGCTTTGAAATTCATGTGGTATTCTCTATGCATTTAAGAGAAACATGTACTGATTGTGAAAACTTTAAAGTCACGTGACAAAATTCACTTACTTAGAAACCCTGCCATGATTCTAATTTCTGCCCAAGAGGAGTTTTAAGATAAAATAAGATCCCATTCAGTCAAACCAGTGCACATGGCACATACTTTACAAATCAGTTTCCAAACTGGACTTTATAAAGCCATTGATAGCTAATCTACTTCACCAATAGCATCTGCAGAATTGCTGTACAAGTTTTTAACACAACCCTGCCACAGCCACCTGGATGTGGGTTACTGAAAAAGAAAGCAGCCAGACTAATCAGCTGGAGCCATTAGGACCCCCAAGGAGCATGAGCACAAATGAAATCATTTTATCTCTGCTGCCTTCTTGGCTAATTGACTTGTACTTTTAAAAGTCATCTTAATTCAAATTCTGTTCCTGAGCTCTCATTCCTCAAGCTGCTCTAATTTGTAGCAAAATGAGCCAAAAGAGGTTTCATCAAAGGTCAATATTCAGACTCAAGAAGGGTAAGCCATATCACAGAGGTAAGTAAGGCCTTACTTCCTCCAACTAATCAAAGGAGAGTAAAAGTGTATTTTAGGCAATTTTGAAATTAAAATAATTTAAAATTATAATTCAGAAATTAAAAAGAAATTGGAGAGTACAGTCATTTAAACTCTGTGATAGGTTATTGTTCAACAAAGATTTTACTCTCAAAAATATTTGAAATGCAATGGTAAACAGGACAGTCAATCTACACATGGTGCTTACATATTTCTCTTTTAGCAGATTAAAAATTTCACCCTTAAATATTGTTAATTCAATATAATCTAAAGAAAGTATATAAATATACATAAAATAAAACAAATGAAAATTTCATTACTTAAAATTCTCAATTTTAAAAGTGAACAAATTTAGTTTTCTTTTTTAATTTTACATACTATTGTGCAAAGAGAATCAGACCAGATGTAAAGACCTGTGTTCTCTTCTCTGCTGCAAACATGATTTCCATCTCAAATTTTTCATTAATTTATTCATTCCAGAACAATGATTCATGTAATGTTAAGTCTGTGTTCTGGCCTGTTTCAGACACTAGACATACACTGGGAATATAAATAGAACACAGCTTGATGCATCTTAGTTTGCAGTTGAAAGAAACAATGATACATATAAATATAAACTTATAAATAAATATTATTTCACACAGCAGTTAGTTATGTAGTTTTAAAAAACAGCTGTGCAAAGGAATAAAAGTGGTGAGTGACTGTGGGAAAGCAGTCAATCTGCTTAATGTACAGTGATGAAGAAAATTTTTAAGCAGGAAATACTTGAGCTGTGGCTTGACTGTAATACTTGCTCACTCTATAAGCCTCAGCCTCCTTATCTGAAAAAATGAGGATTATTATGGTATACATCACATTAGTCTCTGTAAGGCACTAAAATCTTGCCTTAGAGATCTTACCAATCGAACAATGGCACATTTTAAGCACTCAGTGAATAATGTCTATTAATATTATTATCTTAGATATTGCATTGATGTCAATTTTTGAATATATTTAGGTAATAATACAAATGGCAAATGTTCTTGAGAATGGATGAAGCAGGTGGCATCACTGTTAAAAATGTATAATTACTCAAGAGACTAATCAGGTAGAATAATCATGACATAGCAAGAAAGCAATCTATAAAATATCTAAAGCTATATAATGATCTGTCCCAGTTCATTAGTACTTATGATCACATTAGATTGAAAATAATGCTGTTTATTGATATAATACCTTTAATCTAACCACCTTAACATAATTGAATAATGTCTGAGGTGGGTGGAAGCTATCAATCTCTGTTGATGTTTGATAAAACAAGTTTTGTCAGTTACAGTGCTACAAAGGTGCATCAGAATTGCCAATGAGTTAGGGTCCTGTGCTTCTAACACAGCACGATCTCTACTCTGTACAACTCCAAGAGCATCAAGATGCTGTAGAATGTGCATTTGCTGAAGAGTCACAGATCTCTGGTTCACAATTTGTTTGCCACTCACTAGCTGTGTAACTCAAAAGGAATCTTCACATCCTGAGCCTGAACTTTTCTGTGAACAATAGTAGTTCCTAATCCCAGGCTGCTTTTGATGTTTAAGTGAATATATATGTCAACCACACAATATTCGTGATAGAATTGTAAACAGAACAAATACATTCTCTCCGTCATGAAATTTAATCTGGTACAGAAAACAGACACAACTAAATATGATTATAATGTGGCAAAATACAATGAAAAATAAAACAATAAAAATGACGAAATAGTAACGAATAGTATAATGAAGCATGCTAATGCATATTTTTTAATAGCAGTGCATATCAGGGAAATAAACTTGTAGGGGACAGAAGTCATGCTTCCTTAAGTTGTTGAGTAGAGAATGGAGCACAACAAAAATGTCATACTTAAAAAATTGGTTTGATAAAAGTGATGGATTATTTCAATTTCATAGTATAAACAGGTGAAGCACTCCAGCTAATGTTATAGGGAAATAAAAAGATAAGTATGACAGAGTGTTTGCTGCATCTATCAATGAGTCTAAAATTTATCAGGGAATAAGAGGAGGAGGTACCATCAGTCAAAGTGCAGTCCTCTTGTATTTGCAAAGATCATCATTAAACAGCTTCTAAAGAAAGAACAAAGACAAAGAGATGCAAGGAAGAAAGAGAAATCAGACCAATCAGCTCTGTCAATCAAAGAGGTGATTGATTTTGCACAACTACATCCTTCTCAATGATCACAAGAAGACAAAGGCTATAAATGTTACAAAGGGACACAAATTGGCTTTTCCCCATAGGAGATGAAAGGGAAAAATTATATTCCTGCCAATCCTCCTAATTTGGGGATTCTACATTTCAGATGTTCATATTCATTGAAAACAATTTCCAAAGTTTTATATAATACAACTAAGTTGTATAAATAACAATACTGATAGAAATGGTGAAGCTATCAGACTGAGCACCTTGGATTACTACCTTAGCAAACTGAAATCAAACTCAGCAACAGAAATTGAACCTATCAGGGCTGGAGCAGTGGCTCTGCGGTTATGGTGCTTGCCCCCCATGCGCAAGCACAACGGTTCAAACCCCAGCACCCACATACACAATTATGTGTCAGAGCAATGAAAGCCATGTGAAAAACTCAATAAAAATTGATTTTCTCTGTCTCTCTCTAACTGTCCTTCTCTCTTGAAAAGAAAAAAGAAAAGAAAAGAAATTGAACCTATCAGAAACCACCTGTAATTAAAATTTACCAATCAGAACCACGAACTAATCACTAACCAGGGGCTAATTCCTGGGGCAGAGAAGAGAGGCCTCCTGGTGGTGTCATCCTTGTGTTTCCTGCACTGCCATTGTCAGAGGAATGCTGTCAGCACAGCATGTCCCTGGAGAGCACAAGTCCTTAAGTCAGATGCATTTTGACAATTGTGGGGGATTATTCCAATACCTTAAAGAAACCTAGAGAAACCTGAAGAAGTTCCTGAAATAAATATTTAGGAAATTAAATTATAGATTGCAAATGGTATAAAATCATAACAATAATATCAAAAGAATCAGCCTTCCTCCAGATCATAGCATGATGGGATTTGAACACAGACTGTTTCTACAGAGTCGCGTTCTTGGTTTGACATAACTTACATTATGTGTTAGCAGTCTATATTTTTACCTACAACAAAAATGCATATACATATGAATTACTACAATAGGCTAGTAAGTTGAAGAAGAGAAAGATAATATCTACTATTTTTCCATTTCTTGTCCTTTCTTGTTAGAAAGATTTTTCCTCTTTGTTTTTTTAAACTGTATATTAAATTTTCCGAAAAAGCTGCATTTGGCACTGCAGAGCGTCTCTGATGTGGAGGCCGTGTAGCACAGTGGTTGAGTGTCAGGTTCTGCAGCCAAGTCCAACTAGCTCTACTCTCTGTAGCACTGATTACTAGCTGTATGTTATGTCACACTTACTTACGCACTATGGTGTATATCATATTTACTTGGTACTCAATAGCTAATCATATCTCCTTCCAGGATGGCTTCCTTTACTGTTCAGTCTATAAGTCTGAAAATTGCATTTCTCAGATTTCCTTAAAATCAGGATTCTGAATGCAAATTAGTTTCACCAATTAGAAATAATCACTCAAGTTGGGAAATGCAGAGGGGAGTTCATGTGGACCATATTCCTACTGCACTGAACTTTTTTTTTTAACTGACCTAAAAATACTATGGAAATAAGCATTGTTTCTTCAGCAGAGCACTAGCGTGTCTAGGTTTGTAAATATCAAGAGAGAATTGTGATGGCTTCAGAAGCTTCCTGGCCTTGTCTTCCATTTCCTTAGTGTGCAATGACAGCTCTGTCTGTGAGTTATATTCAGTAACTCAGCAGGGACCTCCTGAGGCTTTGCCTTTCCCCTGGGAGATCAGTCTTGCCTGTTGTGTTTGGCGAGTGTTGGTCTAGGAGGATGAGCCTGGAGCCTGCTTCTTCAGCTCTCCAGTGATTTTAAGTACCCAAGTTCCTGTATTAAGCCCTTTTCTGCCTAATTTCTGCCTAGTTTCTGTTTCCTGGACTAAAGCCTGATTGATAGAACCCTCTTAAGCCTTCATTTCCCAACTTGGAATTTGGGACAATTTATATGTTTATATAATAAGAAGGAGAATAAAGTCAGATGACTTTTGCAAAATGTTTGACTCAATGTTTGATACAGTAAGCACCCAATAAATTATTAGGTATTCTTTTAAATATCAATTTAATGCTCTGTCTCCACTTAAGTATTCTCTCTAGAACTTGGACACTTGTTCAGTAATGTTAATAAACCTAAATTAAGCTTAATTTGGCATGAGGATGACTCCATAGTTGAATCATTACACGACAAACTGCAACCTAACTTACTGAATACATAAACTAACTGAAAACCCAACTTAGGAGCATATATTTGTAGCAAATAGCTGAATTTCAGCCAATCACAGCAGCCAAGCTTAAGCCAATCCCAGGTGGCGATTGATCAGACCATGTTCAAAGGAGGCAGATGCCAACGGTAACCATCAAGCTGTTCACGCACCTGCCTTCTTTTTTCTATCTGTAAATGTTGCCTGCCCACAGTTGTGGAGCAGAATCCTCTGAAACCCTTCTGATTCTGAGGGCTGCTGTGTTCAAGAATGGTGCTTTGCTCAATTAAACTGTTAAATTGAATTTATCTAAAAGTTTTATTTTAACAATAGGAAAGATTGAGATGGAACACACCTAAGATCTTCTAGTTGTACCAATAACAATGCTGTAAAAGCAGGCATGTTTTGTAAAGAAAGAAATGGGTCAGAGAACTATCTGAAAAGAGAGGCTCCAAGGAAAAAGAGGAAAAGTATCTCTGACCTGCAAAGAAACTGCAGGAAAGATGATAGAAGAGCAAGGGAGCAATTGCAAGGGGATCTTTAAGCCAACCCTGTGATTATTATTAGTTAAAACAAGTAACTATGGAAATGTTTTAAGAAAAAGCTAGTGGCAGTGTTACCACCCAGAATGTAAAACTTCAGACACTAGATAAGTAAATATCTTAGGGTAAGGCATTTCTTTTTCTGCCACTGGTACCTGGAATGCCTGCTGCCTGGTTCACTGCCCTTTGACCTAGAATACTTTTATTGGTATTTAATCATTGACTTAAAGACATGCTCAGGAGTTTAAGTTTAAAAGTCATCAGAAATAAGGATTATGCAAGTACTTATAGCACACTTTTCCATTATTTTCACCCTCCTTTGGATGTTCTTTAAATTAGGCAATTGCTCCTCCACCTTTGTCAGCTTCAGTCAATCAATTCTGCCAGTAAGTTTAAGTAGTATCACTCGTATGCAAATTGGAGGTCACATCAGAGAAGACAAAATTAGAAGAGGCTCTGCAAGAGACATTAATGGAAACTATTGATCTACTCATTAATTGGCCTTCAGTTTTTAGAGATAATTAGCAGGAAAAATCTTAACTGAAAGTCTCATTAATACAAAGAAGATGTGCTGGTGTGAGAAATATATGAAGGTAAAATCAGAGATCAGAGTTCCTTAGACATGTATGAAGAATTTCTTGTGTTCCTGAAAGAGTCAAGGAAATGCCTTTCTAAAAGCAGCTCTCCTGCTGCCTGCTGGTTCCCCCAACAGAGAGGTAATTATAAATTGAGATCCAGACTCAGCTTTGCAACAGGGATCTGTCTTTTCCTGTGAACGGTGCACCTCTGAAACCTTAGAAATTACAAAACTAATATGTTAAATTTATGACTCAATCAGAAGTAGAGCCCAGATTCCTGATACCTAGTCATGTGACTTTTCTACCACATCATACTTCTTCCTCCATACTACATTATTTCTAATTTATGTAATATATGCCCCAAAGTGATTTAATTTTTTTGAGTTATCTGTTTAGGCTGAACACACTCTAAATTAATCGTTTTGTTCTCAACATTATACTATGACATACTGAATAAGTCTAGATTCACAAATCTTCACATGAATGTCATTCTCAACAATTCACTTTATTCTGCAAAGAATAGATCTAGTTTAACAGAAATTTATAAATCTTCATATGAATATGATAATACTCATAGAAACTAGGCTTTAGAAAATATAATTTACAAAGGTCTATTGATGTAAAATAATAACTCTGCTTTAAAAGCAATACAAAAATAGCTTTTTCTGAGGCAAATATAAGTGACCATGACCTGGGAATAGAGATTCCAAGTTACACAGATTGATGTGTTCCACTGTGAAGGAGGTTACACAAAATTTTATAGGCAAAAGTACAAAGAAAATCAGAAATCAATACATTTAACGAATGCATTGGTGGGCGGATCAGGAAGACAGTGCACAGCAAAGTGGAGAAACCTTTTTTGTGTAGGTTTCAGATGTTATAGCATCATGAGAATATTGGATTAGATTCAGAGGTTAAAAGTAAATGGTTATTAAAGGGCCTAAGATTGCCCAAGATAACTTTGGCTTAGGACATGAAGTATTCCATCTTTCCACCATGACAATGATTTAAATGCAACCACCTTCAAACACTGCAGGATCTTTAACACAGATGTGGTTTTTCAGGGAATTTCAGTTTCACTATCCAAATAAATAGGCCTCACCTTCACTCTCTTTGAAGTCTGTTTGGGCTCTGAGAGGAAAAAAATATCGTAAAACAGGTAGAAAAATCTTGAGGAAAGTGGGGAAATGGAAAATATGATTTTTATTTTTTATACAGTCAAAAATGTCTTTGTTTTAGGGGAGAATGAATTAGATTTACAATATGATGGGAAAATGCTAATTTGCATCTAAGCAAGCCATGCCAAATTCCTTAGAAAAGATCCTTGAGAAATTTTGACTTTTCTGACCTTGTCAAAAATTCTATAATGGACATCTGGCCAGCTCAATTCACCTCTCTAGATTTTAGAGTTCTTTGTCATTAAAACTAGAAGATGGCTCTGAGATTTTCAAACTAGTTTCCACTGAGCCCCAGGCTTCCTCTTGAAGTTCTGTGAGTACAGTGGGGAAGCTATGTGGATGGGACTTGGAGAAAAATAGAGCATATGTTACTTTTGTCTCTTTCATGAATTTCACTTATAGTTTTGCTTAAAAATAAGGTTTCTAAAAAAAAAATGTAAACCCTCATCGTTTGAGGATATTTCCATCTCTGCAATTCCAAGATTCTATATGTTGAGCTTCCATCTTGGATCTCCCTTTTAGTAGCTGGATTAAGAAATGTCAGAGGAAATTCGCCATGGAAGTAGAAAACATAGAATGTGGTTAATGGAAACTATAAAACATACATAATTGTGACACGTACACACGTACATGGGAAACATACATAATTATGTCATGTACATCTACAAAAAACCAATTAAAAATGTATAGCTTTCCCTAAGAAGAAATATCTGGGTGAGGTCTCACATTGTGTCTATGGTGTATTAAGCTCACCCTAGGGTGAGTAAATTCTCTTAGAATCAGTAGACAGAAGGTATTGGCCAATTCCTCCTCAAGCGGTTACCCTTAGTCAACAAATGCTTCCTGGGATCTTACCCAGCACTCTTCCAATTCTAAGCCCCAGGACCAAAGGGGTACATGGTCATGCTTTTTGACCCACTGTTACTTAGAGCATCACGGAGGAGACAGAAATAAACAAATCTACAGCTAATAAATATTTTCACTTTTGTTTAGACATTTTATTCTGAAATAATTTTAGATTTACAGATAAAGTATAGAGTAGTATACAAAGCCCCCATGTGTCTTCATCCAGCTTTCCCTAATATTTACTTCTTCCTTAATTGTGCTGTATTTGTCAAAACCAAGATATTAACATTGGTAAATACTTTTTTACCACACCAGAGGCTGTATTTGGATTTTTCCAGCTTTTCCACTAATGTCCTCTCTCTGTTCCAAAACTTAATCTATCTACTGCATTTACTCTTTAGTCTCCTTTCATTCTGAGGGCTTTTTACTTTTTCCTTGCTTTTCATAACCTTAATATATTTGGAAGGAACTGATAAAGTATTTTCTAGAAAGTTCCTCAATGTGGGTTTGTCTGATGTTTTTCTCTTGAGTAGACTAGATTATAAGCTTTGGGTGAAAATCCCACAAAAGCATGGTACTATCTCAGTACACCATACCAGGGACACGTGTGATGAACATGAATTATCATTGCAGATGGTAATTCAGTTATTGTTTTACCCTGCCATACTTTATTCATTAGTAAGGAGTCCACATCCAGCTCACTGTTAGGGGGAGAAGAGCTGAGCTTCACCTCCTAGAGGGAGGAATGCTTACATTTAATATTTGGAATTTTTCTCTAAAGAAGTGTTGTTTCTTCACCCTGTTTACAATAAATAGTTTTCCAAGTACTATGCAGGAAAATAAAATAGATACACAGGCAGAAATAACAGGAAAGATCTAATAAGAAGACTATATAAGATATTAGCAAGTAAATGACAAGAGAGAAAAGGACCTTTACTCATTTTCTTCCCTCTCCACCCACCCATATAATGCAATACTTATAGATATGCAGGATTGGTGATAGTAGGAAACGGCATCAGAAGAAAACAAGATAAAACCAATTTTTTAAAAAGCAACAGTCTTTCTGAGCTAAGAGCAGAATTCATATAATAAAATGATGATTGATATTGAAACATAGAGTGGCTTCAAGGGATTTTTGAAGCAATAGCTAACTAGAGCAAAAGGAAAGGAAAAGGTCACAAGCTAATTTTGCTACCTGTGATGTTATTAGAGAGTTTACATTCATTTACTTCCTTTTTCATATTTATTAACCCCAGTTGTTATACAAAAGACAAGAATTATAATTTTAAGTTTCACACATGGCATCTCATACTGATGTGTTTGGGGTGCATAAATGAAGAAAGCAATGGCGGCAAGTGTATGTTAGCATAGGATGGAGCTGACATTGAAGTGACAGCTGAAAGAAAGGAGTCAGCGAATTCAAATCTGAGAGTAATACATGTGACCTTAGTTGGTGGAAGCCATGAGTAGTGATGTCTAATGTGAGATTCTTTCCTCAACCAGATGTGAAACTACAAACCCCTTGTGAGTTTGAAAGTGGGATCAGGAGATGAATTACAAAATGTAGGGAAAAAATCAATATATTTTAAAAATTAAGAAATAAGATGACAGCATTATGAGATCAAAGGTAAAGGAGATTGATTAGGTAACTGGTACTCTATTTGTAGTGGAAAAGCAGATGAAATAAGTAGATAAAAGTGCTAGTTTCTAAGCTTTCCTGCACTTACCCTGTATGTTTTAACTTTCTCTCCACAGTCCTCAATCCTGTGCTCTATTTCAGAGCCTTTTTTCCCCATTCAACGTGTGAACCTCAGGACACTGAGGAAATTTGATGTTCAGACATTTTATTTTTAGGATATCACATTATATAATATCTTAGGTTGGTGTCATTCATTCCAAATACTGCTGTTTTTAACAAGAACTGAGAAAAATGTACCCAGTAGATATCAACCTTTTACATCCAAACTGTCTTAAAAACACCTTTAAAAAAAATCTCAGCAATCCCTTCAGAAAGCATTTTTCTTCTTTTATCTATTAAAAAATACATATGTGACTCTAGGTTCATTTTCAAAGTCTAAGGCCCACACCTTCATTTCTCAATTAATTAACATTCTTGAGAGCACAGCTAGACACAATATTGAAAAAGAGAATTTTTATTTATTTGATTTCCCCACTGTGTAAAAGATGTTATGACTCCAATATACTTCATCTTTTGAAAAATATCCTCTTGTTCTCCCATCAAGGATACTCATGAAAGCAAGCTATAGAGAAGGAAAGGAGAAAAGTCACAAAAGTAAAGAATAGTGAAGGCTGTTGTATATGCACTAAGGCCCACATATCTATATATCTCTGCCACATACCTGCAGTCAGGTCTGCTCACCGTCAAAGTGATTTTTTTATCTTAAAGGAAGAAATTTTCTGGGGTGTCACTGACAATAAGATCAATTTCAACTTAAGATGTGGCATGGAAAACAGTAGTGAGCATCTGATCAGCACTTACCATACAGTCAAAACATATAGTTTTATGCTGAATAGAATAGTTTTGATATGAGATTTGCTGAAAGACTTTTCAGCAGCTCCATCAATCATTTGTTCAGTGCATTCTGCTAATGCAGCTAGTCTGATGTTTAAGCAGAATTCTGCAGAAGTAAAGTGGGACAGCAATCCTAGAATGCTGCTGAAATGCCCATGGAGAAGCCAGCCTACTCATTAGCTTTATTGCTAACAAAGAAGAATACCGCACATATAATTATATGGATTGCAGAGCCAGCAACAAGAGTTGGCACCAGGGAATTATTTCCCTGCCACCATTACTTCATCAAGATCAGAAGTTGCATGTATGCCTTCAAAGTAGTGGGGGGTTGGGAACAAAATAAACAAGTGTTTTCTTTTTGTTGTAGATTATTTTTTTACCCCAAAGCAAGATTCTTTTTAGCCCTTGCCAGCTCAACTAATTCTACAAATGTTTGTGAATCCAATGAGTTCATGACTTAGGCTTTGTAAGACTACCCTAATGTCAATACAATATTATTAATGATATTACTAGTAATTTATAAAAATACTAAGATTATTAATGTGACTATAAGAAATTGAAAAATGACATTTGGAGAAATTTGAGTTGTTCAAAGTTACCAGACTTATGATGTGTATGAGTATGTTTGTGTGTATATACATGCATGCACATGTATAGCAGAGTTCTAGCAAGAACCAAGTTCTTTTTGCCAGTCCAGAGACTTCTATATGTATCTCTCATTTGTAGTCATGACTCTAGGAAAAGATGAAGAAAAATGGTAAGGTTCAGTCACAGCATGCCTTTAGTGTCATGATCTGATATAAACAAAGGACCAAATAGACCTATTTACTTGGGTCTGTTTGGGAAGTCTTTATTTTTAATTTATATAAATTTATTTTATATAGATTCAAAGCAGACTTTCACCCTCCGGATGCATACCAATTCTTCTCCCTTCCTATCGTAGGAGCTGCACTTAGAATACGAAGGACCCTCAATGATATTCATTCAGATTCCTCCCTATAATATGTGAACCATAATACCTCTTCTACTTTTCTGAAAAGGGTTGATGTTAAAATAAAAGAAGACACTGCATAAGAAAATACTTAATTTATGATTGATTGTCTGATTTTACTTCCAAGTCCACAGAATTTTCATGGAACATCTTTGCTTGAAGCTATGACAATCTCTTCTAGGAAATCACACTTTGTCATCATCCTTTATTTTATTTGGCAAATCAAACATCAGTGATGATAAAAAAGCCTTTTCAATATGTCCAGTCCCCAGAAATTTATAACCAAAGTAGAAACAGTCCCTGTAAACTTTATCAATCTATGATATTGGTGAGATGAAATATTACCAGGCAGAATGAAGATAAATCACAGTTCTAAATGGCCTTACAACTGGGGGCCTCCCAGTGACCTGGCTCAGCTAACAGATGCAGCTGTGACAAATAATAGCCAGGGAGGGGTGATCATTGTGATGTTAGCCCATTATTACCAGCAGCCCTGATATACATAAAATGTAGGTCAAAGCATTCTATTTAATACCATATTTATCATCAGAACATGAAGCATGCGAATGTTGTTCCAGCACTAAAAAACAGGTGATAAATGAGTAGTCTCGTAAGTGCTATTTAAATGACTACATTCAATTCCTATCTCTTCATTGAAATATAAATCCCATGAGGAAAACAGCCATGTGCATTTGGTTTTCTATAATCTCTCAGAACTTCATACAGTGTCTGCCTCACATAGACTCTCAGATATATTACATGGCTTGATTAGTAGGTTAAATGATGTATATTATTGCACTTATTTATTTATGAATGTTTTTGTTTGCTAAACTAGCCTGAAACATGGGGAAGGGCTGCATTGTATTCATATAGCCTTACACTCTACTTAGGAAGATGCTTTTTAGTGGGTCTGAGAATGGGTGCAGTATCAAGGGGAGTTGTTATCAGTTATTGCATTATCCTCTGGGTCTTTTGCGTATGTAAGAAGAGAATAGGAGATCTATAACTGTGGAGTGCTTCCTTCAAGGATTAAACCAGCACAAAGAGGAACTAAACGATTAAAGAAGACAGAAACTATTATAGCTAGAAAAGTTAGAGGAAAGACAAGAAAATTAATAGAGTGTTCTGGGCATCAACTAATTGGCACTATATACAGAAGGTAGCTCTGGAAAAAGTAGAGAACAAAAAGGGATGGAGGAACTCATGAAGCCAAAGCTTTAATGGAGAGTGGCGAATGCAGCATGCTGCTTTTTAAATGTCAGAGCAAAAAGAAAATTTAGAGTTAAGTTATGGGTTTCAACAGTAAGAATTTCAAAGAAACAGCATGGAGACAATTGTTGAGGGGTTAGTGATGTGTTTAGATGTAATTACAGGAGGAATATGGCACTTTTCATTGTGAAACGCTGTGGTTAGGAATATACGGAAGCGTTTTTTAGGCTAAGAAAATAAATTCAGATTGTTGGAAATGATCCAGGAGCTATTATGCATGGAATTTACTGTTTGCATATTGGAGAGTAACATGTTCTATTTGATTTTTAGTAAAAAAATGATGCATAGAATGCTTTCTCAAGGAGATAATGTAAAATGCATCACAAATTCTATTCAGACATTTGAAAATTCTGTGGGAAAATTAGGAAGTGACTGTGTTTTATATATACACTTTCCTTACTATTTTCACTCTTTCATCTCAGGATGAATTTTATTTATCCATTACCAAAAATATGCTTCCAACAATTTATGAAAATAAGTTTTTAAAAAGTAAAGAATGTGGCCAAAAATATTTTATGTCCCTCAAAATGATTGATTTGTTGATTTAAAATTATGTTCATCCTAAGAATTTTTGGGATGTGAATGAATACTGTCACCGGGCAGCAACACTAACAGTCAACTGCAGTGTTTTGCATGGTGATATTTAAAGTAGATAATTTTCTTTCTTTAAGTGAGAGGGACAGTGATAAAGAGACTCCGACACTTGCTCCGACACTTCGTTGTGTACATGGTGCTGGAGTTCAAATCTACATCCTCGCACATGCCAGGAAAGTGCCATAACCACTAAGCAAACCTCCAGCCCCTAATGTCGACAATACCTTTAAAAGGAATTAAATATATTCAGTAGATTGTTATGATTGTTCTACTATAGTTAACATGTGCAGCAGCAATGGTCCCAATTTAGTTAAGTGAAAGCTATTCTATGGTTTTTTTAAAACATTGAACAAATGTCAATTAGTAAACTATCCAACATTTTAATATGCCCTGGTTACAGGTATGAATTCTACTTCAAAGTAATGCCCTCATTATCTGGGTACTTTTGACAGTAGTTTATACTAATATTATTGTTACTGTCAATATATTAATCAGGTGTGGGATAATATTTCTGTCTGACTAGTTAGCAAGAAAATTGTACATTTGTCATTCTTTATCACTGATTAGTGTTAAAGGTACTAGTTGCTATTGATTTGATTTAGGTCTAGCAAGTATATTGTACATTATAAAGTACAGACTAATCATTTACTTGGCTCTAATACATGATTTTGTCTAAATTTAGAGAAAAATAGATTATTTTACTAATAAAGTTAATATTTTAGTAGACTGCTTTAAAGTTTCAACTGCCTCACAAAGAGAAATGCCATAAATCAAATGACCTTTTTCAAGAGACAAGAAAAGTAAAATAAAGAAAAAGAAACTTGAGATTATATTTTTTAATTATGGTAAGGTGGGTTTAATATCATTCCTTAACATTTATTTTAAACATCAAACTATTTTGCAGAAACATAAGGAATACAGTTTAAATAATCTATTTACTTATGTGCAACAATGAAATAAAAATACTTTTCTAAGAACAGAATTGATAGAGCTGATAAGTTTTCAAAAACCAACTTTTTTTATCACTACCTCCCATTATCTGTTTGGGCACATGAGTCTTTATATAACTGGAACGTAAAATACCAGTGTACCAGGACCTTGCTAGTAACCAAGCAAATCTAAGATCACTATAACCTAATAATTTACCAATGTTGATTTGAGAGATACAATATAAAACAATGATATGCAGAACAAACCATCCACTCCCTTTCCTGGGCCTGCTGAAGTGTCAAGCCAGATTGGGAAAGAGATAAGCTTGTAGTAGACTATATTTTAAAAGCTACATAGCCGCCCTTTTTCTGAATTCTGCATGTGCAATAATACCTTCAGTCTACACTGATATTTATAGTAATAAATAGTCATGTGAACTTCTGTTTACTGAAATATTATAGTGACTGCTTATTATGAGCTAACCATTGGATGAAGGAAAAGGACACAATGATAAAGAAAACACAGGTGGACTCAACCCCTGTGAAGCCTGGAGAAGTGTACAGGTAATTAGAATTCAGAGGGGTGAGTGCTGTGGTGGGGGACAAACAAGGTGCCCTGAGAACTGGAAGAGAAGTCTGGACTCCAGCCAGGGCTGCAGAGGCTCCTAGAGAAAAGAGGCAACCATGCTGAAGAGCTTTGCAGGAGGAGTAAGTGTTAGCCAAGGAAATGAACAGCAGCCATCACTGCTACACCTTCTTTGGTCTTAAGAACATTGCAGTTCAAAGATAGTGCTAGTCTAAGATACAGTTCTTTTTGTTGGAATGGTATTTTTTAAAAAGGAATCATAAGAAAGATGAAACAGGCGGTTTTGCCATTCCAGATCTAAAACTATACTATAGGGCCACAGTAACAAAGACAGCATGGTACTGGTATCAAGACAGGGAAGAAGACCAATGGAATAGAATAGAAGACTCCG
>PVKS010000289.1:0-35287 GCA_004027875.1 Aplodontia rufa
CCCTCACTTGACGAGTGGATACAAAAGCTTTGGTACATATATACTATGGAATACTACTCGGCCATTAGAGAGGACGATATTATGTCTTTTGAAATCAAATGGATGGAGATGGATAGAATTATGCTTAGTGAAGTCTCCCAATCTCAGAGACTCAAGGGCTGAATGGTTTCTCTCATCTGTTGATGCTAGCATATATGGGGAAGCAGTAGGGCTGACGGCTAACCTAGCAAAACTGCAAATTGAATGACTTTCAGAGCATTAGGGGGATGGCTCTATAGGATACTTGGAGGTGTAGGAAGGGGGATGGGGAGGGAGGAGGGTATATGAAGAACTCATAGGAGTCTGGAGATTGGGAAGATGGGGGAACCATCCCAGAAGTCGATGTCATTCCTCCACGAACTACCCATTTAACGCATGAGTTCTTCTGGGGGAAACTGCAATAGGTAAAATCCAAGGTAGTGATCCATGATCTGATCCATTGATTGCTAATGTTTTGATAATGTTTCCCCCTCAACTGTATTTCTGTGTTCTTCTAATAAAAAAAATAATAAGCCCTCTAGCAGATTCTGAGGCATGCTGAAGTTTGAGAATCATTGTCTTAAGTTATTTATTCTTTATAACATTATGAGCAGTTTTTATCTCACCCACTTAAAGAGAAAAAGAGGCGTAGAGGTTAAGTCACTTGTCCAAGTACACAACTTTTAAGTCGTTCAGATGGGCTTTAAAGCCAAGCAATGTGAACCTAGAGCTCTGCTCTTAACTACCAGGCAAGACTGCCTTCAAGAATGTGCAATGCAGAGGCAGGGGCTATAGGCTCCTAAAGGTGAGCAGAGATGAGGAAGGTATTAAGAGAACTGGATTTAACTATGTGCAGTACGTCATGTTAGACACTGGACATTTATGAATGCAGCCTAGACCCTGTCTTTTTAAGATTCTTATAATGAATCAAAAAATCCAAATATATCTCAAATCTAAAATGCTTTGAAAGCATGTAAATGAATTCTAAAGGGAGATTTGAGCATATAGGAAAACATTTTAGCAAACTATATGAAAATTTAAATATACGAGAGAAAGTCATTCCAGGTGGAGAAAATATTGTGTACGAGATTGAGACGTTTAAAACATAGTTGGGGTAGGAGTGGTGGCTCAGCTGTTACTGCGCTTGCCTGGCATGTGCTAGTACATGGGTTTAAACCCCAGCCCACATATACAACAAAGTGAGCAACGAAAGCCACATGAAAATCTAAAAAAAAATAAAGCTGATTCTGTCTTTCTCCATCTCTCTCTCACTGTCCCTCTCTCTTTTTAAAGGAAAAAAAATATTGTACTCTTGGATTTACTAGTATTTTTGTGTATTTGGCTCTTAGCATTGGTTTTGTGTAGTTTAGACTTGTTTAGATCGTCATATCGGAAGTTCCTTGTTTAAAAAGAGGCATTAATAAAACTGCTTCATTTTGCTTTTAAAACCATATTATTGAGTTATTACTGACATTCAAAATCTGTGAATATTTAATATATCCAACTTGGTAAATTTGGAAATAAGAATATAGCTTGAATCAATCATTGTAATCTATGCCATGAATCTATTAATCATCTCCAAATTCTCCTCACATCATCTCTTATTTTTGGTGATAAGAACATAAGACCTACTTATTCTCTCAGCAAAATTTTAAATAATACTATATTGTTAACTGTAAGTACTATACTGAGCAGTACCTCCCTAGGACTTACTCATTTTGTATAACTGAAACTGTGCCATTTGACTCCCCCAACTTTTTGTCTTAATCTTAAGTCAAAATAATTTTTTGGCTACCACTTCTTTTATGTAACGTAAGTGAAGATGGAGATGTGCCTTAAACAGTGTTGGAGGAAAGAATCTTAAATTACACAGATCATTTTGGTTGAGACTGGTTAAGCACTGTATTATATTGCTGGGAGAAATGTAGAGCTTGTTCTGCTCTGTGAATTCCATCTAGACCAGAGTCGGTGAATCTTTTCCATAAAGGACCAGATAGTGAACACTTTGTGCTTTGCTGCCCATTAATTCTGCTGCTGTAGCAAGAGGGCAGCCAGAACTGACATGTAAACAGACAACACCCATGTTCCAATAAAACTTTATTTACAAAAACAGATGGCAACTGGGTTTGGTCCATGAGCCCCTAATCTGAGTTTGTGGGTGTCTTACATAGTTCAAGTGAAATGGGCTGTGGAATGGTTCAGGTCACCCCAGGAAGACCATTCTAGTGACATTTGTATATCTTAGTTGAGTAATTGAGAACTAACTAATAGAACTAGAATTCTAAATCCTTCCTTCTACCAGAAGACTACTTAATACACTTATTATTTTATGGCTTTAAAATTTTATGTATAGTTTGACAAAAAACATCTGGGGACTAATTTCTTAAGGAAGAAAGGTGGCTACTCCAAGGTGTATTTGTTTGTTTGTTTGTTTCTTTCTTTCTTTCTTTCTTTTAGCAGTGCTGGGGGTCAAACCCAGGGCCCCATGAATACCAGGCAAGCACTCTGCCACTGAGCTACACCCCCATCCCCAGGTTTCATATTTTTTTTTCTTTTCTTTCTTTCTTTCTTTTTTTTTTTTTTTTTCATATCCGGGTACTTTACCACTGAGCTACATCTCCAGCCTCTCTTCTTAATTTTTTATTTTGTGACAGGATCTCACTAGGTTGCTTAGGGCCTCACTGAGTTGTCCAGGCTGTCTTCCTGCCTCAGCCTCCCTAGTTGCTGGGATTACAGGTGTGCACCACCCTGGCAATTCAGGTTTCTCATTTCTGATGTGTGAGTAAAATAGAAAATGAAAAGAGTATTTTTTTTTAAGCTATGGAAGACCCCATACAAAACAACCTGTGTTTTTCCACTATGAAGAAATACTTGCATATGTTACTTAGCATGTAACTGTCTATGGGTACATTCTGTGCATGACCACTTAAAGCAAGGTTGATTGAGGCAGGACAGAGGTGACAATGGGCTTAGCAGATTTTGGAGGTGGTAATATGCTTCAACACTTGATCTAAGCAACACCAGACATAGTGTTGCTGGGAAAAGTCACCATTGGATGCTCAGTTCCTGTCACATGCCACCCAACAGCCTAGACTTACAGAACCCACTGGGCTTTATGGGACTGGTGGAGGAGAGAAAGCTGAAAGCTACAGATGGAGCCAGAAGGCATTCTATTTAAGTGACAGATATAGTCAAGTGCTGCAGTGTTTAGAGGAAGAGGTGAATCATGGGAGGCTCAGGGCTTGGATGGGCTTTATGTTATATTTGTATGGATTGAAGGAGAGGCAGGATGCGGAAACGTAGAGAGCTGCACAGGGCAGAGTTCACAGCAAGGGCTTGGGTGCAGAGGTAAGAATGCACTTTATTGGTTTGGTAAGCTTTAGATGACCTCCTGGCTAAGGAAGAGTTTATAGGAGAGGAGTGCAGGCAGGGACAATGTGGAGAACTAGTGAGGGTGCAGAGTGCGAGGGGAAAGACGTGGAACATCGAACGCCTGAGCCTCAGGGAACAGAAGCTTTTTTTCTAATTATTTTTTTTCCTTAAAATAAGGTAATACATAAAGAGAGATTTTAAGAAGACTAATCTGATTTGGATGAAGATGCTGGAGGCCAGAGCAGGCAGGGAAACCAGTAGTCTTCTCCTTGTGTAGTCTGAGGAAATCAGGCTGAGAGCAGTTCAGCATTTAGGAAAGAAATAAATGCTGTATTTGGGAATGATATTTGAATGTTTTCCTGAGCCTGAATTTGCAGGGATAAAGGAGGCCATTACTTTTTTATATATATAACTTTTTATTTTAAAATAATTTTAGTCTTATAAAAATAGTACTAAGGAAGTTCCCTTAGAACCGTGTCAGTTTCCCCCAATGCTAACATTTTTACACAACCACATGTGTACAGTGGTCAAGGTCAGCATTGACGTAACTCTAAAATTCAAACCATGTTCACATTTGCCAGTTGTCCTACTAAGCTCCTACTCATGACCCAGTCCAGGGTCACGTAGTGCTTTTAGTTAGCAGTTTCGTTTGGTCTCTCCCAATCTGGAATACTTTCTTAATTTCTCTTGGCCTCTCCAAAAGTTACCAATTGTAGCAAAGTTTAGGCTTGCTATTTTAAAGAATGTCCTTCATTTTGGAGCTGTCTGACAGCTCCAAATTTCTGATGAAATTCAGGTATGCATTTTGATGAAAATGTCATTAAAATCGCCTTTCCAGGTTCTCAACATCAGGAGGCAGGTGATGTCATCATATTGTCTGATAGGCAGTGGTTTTATCACTTGGTTAAGGTGGTGTCTGCTCGGCTCCACTGTGAAGTGACTGTGTTCCCCGCTGTACTTACTAAGTATTTTGTGGAGAGAAACTTTGACACTATGCAAACACCCTGTATTTCATTTCAGCATATGCGATGATTCTGGTCTGCAGCATTTATTATTGTGGTGTTTGCTTAATAGTGAGTTTGTTTTCCTTTCTTTCTTGCATTTAGAAATTAGAATTATGTGGAAAGGCTGTCCTTTCTCCTCCATTCCCACTTGTTTACTTATTCAGTTCTTTATTTGCATTAGTATAGACTCGTAGGTAGTTATTCTGTGAGTCGTAATTCAGTACTTTTGTTATTTATTTTGCTGCTCAAAGTGCCCCAGATTTGAACAGTGGGAGCAGCTTTGTGTTGGCTGCTGTGGGAAGGGTCCATCTTGGAGTTCAGATATGATGAGGTGGGTTCATGTTAATGAAAGTAGGGAATTTAGTGACAAGTGGAAGTAAACTTGCTAATTTAAGTATTTTTTCTAAACTTTTAGTTACTAGATTTCTAAATTTTAAAGGGTTTTCTGTGATTACAATAACCAGCCACCCTGGTAGACAAAACTATACTCTTGTTTAAAAACACAACCCAAAACATATTTTCCCAAGGACTGAATAAAATCAAATTCATGAAATGTTGGGGTTTGTTTGCATTGTACCTGTAGTATGTATTTTCCGAGAAGCTTTGGGTTCTTGCAGATTTTTCTCCCTAGGCAAGCAAAATGTTTATAAGTGTTCCTAGAACCCACTTTCCTTTTCTATGTTAGCTTTTAAGTAAGGAAACATGTTTATACTAGATTGGAGCCCTTTAATACTGGGAGTCAAAATTCAGTTTAATGCTGGGATGCCATTAAAAAGGTATGCCCTTTCAGAAGGTATTAGGTACTATTCTGTGATGCAGACATGAAGATACTTTGGCTTACGGCTATGTCTCGGATGGGTATATGGGAAACGTATACCACAGGAGCAGGTGCAGGGTGAGATTTGCCTAACAGCAGCTCTTTGTTTTGCACAAGTGACTTGGAACTTTTGCCACAGATCACAGAGCTGTTGGCAAATGACTTGCACCCCACTTCCTTCAGCAGGGTATGTATGGGAGGTGATGTGTCAGGAGTGCTCCAAGCCCTGTAGCTGAAATGGGTGAGGAGAGATCAAGCTGCCATTCTCAATTACTTGTTTTTATAGTGTTACTCAAACCTGACTGCACATTACAACCATGTGGGAAACTTGGAGAAAGAGATTCTCATTCAGTATGTGTAGGGTGGTATGCTGAATTGTTTTGTTTTTCTTCCATTGCCCAGCTCGTTCTATTTACATCTATGGCTGAGAACCACCGGATCTCACAGATACTATTTGTGACATTTTAATGCAGTTAGATACACTCTGTAGTAACTAGAGTTAGGCTTGGGGGCTGGAGCAGTGGCTCAGCGGTTACGGTGCTTGCCTGGCATGTACAAGGATGTGGGTTCTAACCCCGCCATCATGTACACAACAAGTGTTGGAACAACAAAAGCCACATGAAAAACTAAATAAAAATTGATTCTCTTAGGGCTGGAGTGGTGGCTCAGTGGTATTGTGCTTGCCTAGCATGCACAAGGACCCTGGTTCGAACACCAGCACCACATACACAACTAAGTGTTGGGGCAACAAAAAACAGATGAAAAACTAAATAAAGTTGATTCTTATTCTCTCTCTCTCTCTTCTTCTTCTTCTTCCCTTCCCCCAACTTCTCTCCCCCTCCCCCTCTACAAAAAAATTGGTTCTTTCTTTTTTCTTAATTTCCTTCTCTCTCTCTCTAAAAAAAAAAATGGATTGGATTACAAACTGGGCAAACTTTTTAACCTCTTTTAAGTCTACTTTTGTCATCTGCAAAATAAAATTAATAGTACTTACCTTGTAGTAGTTTTTCAAGGGTTAAGTGACACGATGCAGGCAAAGTACTTAGCGTGGCCTCTGACACATAGAAGGAACTCAGAGTACTGTTATTTGGTAACATGCAACATGTTATAATAGAGGGTGTCTTCAGAATTAATCAAAGTTTTCCCTCAGTCCTGGCTGTAACTTTCCAACTCTGGGGCCTTCAGTAAAATACACTGTTTCTCTGGCCCTCTGGCCTTCTACCTATAAAAATCAGAACAGGCGTGTGTGATACAGGGCAGTGCTATGACAGGGGAGGTGCTCAGCAAGCCTTGCCTTTCTGTCACCTTTTCTTTTTCTTTTCTTTCTTTTTTTTTTTTTTTAAGAGAGAGGGACAGTGGGAAAGAGAGAGAATCAATTTTATTTAGTTTTTCACATGGCCTTTGTTGCTCAGACACTTTGTTGTGTACATGATGCTGGGGTTTGAATCTGAATCCTCGTGCATGCCAGGCAAGCACCAAAACCACTGAGCCACCACGCCAGCCCCTGTCCTTGTAATCTTAATCAAGCTTTTGTTGAGATACAAGTTTATCCTGGTGCTTAAGAAGGACCCACAGTCTCAGCAGTCTGCTGGACAGCTTAACAAACCACAGCTTTTATTCTGAAATCTCTTAAACATATTATGCCCATCCGTTAGTAATAGAAGCTTTTTGTATTCCTAGGTTTTTAAGAAATTCAAGTGTTCTTACTCTACCAGTTCATCTTTATATTCTGCTTGATCACCTAGAATGGGAAAGGGGACAGTGGTTGAAAGCTACAGAAAGTTGTGTCATGAGCTGAACTCTTGCATTACCAATAAATCTGGTAGTTCTGATTGGTTCATGTTGGGCAGGTCACACTTCTGTGGCTGGTAAGTGACTCAGTCTTTTCTCCTTACATTTCTCTCACCACTTAGTCATCTTAGTAACTAAATATGGGGATAGTATTAAGGGGTCCTCTTTAAGAACTGATGAAATGTGCCTTATGTTCAGCAAAATATTTGTAGTAACTGTGGAATGAATTCCATCTTTGGTTTAGACCCAGCTTCATAGACCATTATAGCTTAAATTTAGTGGGGACTAAACTAAAAAAAGTATTGTTGTTAGTTATCTTTTTGAGTAATGCTGTTATTTTTTCCTGGAAATTCATTTGTGTTTGTAGTTTTCTAATACATGTTGAGATATGATGTTCACCTGCAGTCTTCTAGGAGACCATTTTCTGTGGTTTATTAAAATGGAAAGGAAGATAAATTAGAAGTAACATCCATTTTCATTTGTATTGTTCATATTTTTCTGTCTGTGGGATGTATATGTCTTTGTGAAAGTTATCCAAATTAAGGAACTCTAGGCAGTGGGAAGCAAAAAGGAAAAGGAGACATGCCTTGTCAGTGTGCTGTGTTTATGAGGTGCTGTGCTGAGGGGATGTCTATAACCAGCCACCCAAGGTTATAGAACAAATGGACAGGCAAATCAGGATCAAGAAGGAGAATTTGTGGGTTTAAATCATTCTTTAGGTTCTATATCTTCTGATAAAGGGGTTGTGTAAATGAGGAATGGTTTAGATGGCATAGTTGGTGCATACCTATAAACCCAGTGACTTGGGAGGCTGAGGCAAGAGGATCACAAGTTAGAGGCCAGCTCAATAACTTAGCAAGAACCTGTCTCAAAAAAAAAAAAAAAAAAAGGCCTGGGGGATGTAACTCAGAGGTAGATTGCACCTAGATTCAATCCCCAGTAGTATGCATGCATGTGCATACACACAAACACAAAGAGGGATGATCTCTTTCTGTTGTATCTATTTCTGGAAACTCCCTCAGTGCCTGAAAAGGAGTTCAGGAGCTTCTTCATAAATATGAAATGAAGTAAATTACGACTGAGCATCAAGATGAAGCCCTGGAACACTGAGGAGAAAGGAAAGCCAGGGGATTCGAAGGTGGGAGGAGAACAGCTTGATTACGTGTGTATGAAGGAAGAATGTTAAGAGGGGAATTGCATTTTCTAGGGTGTTCTTGTAACGTTCTCCAGGTACATGCTGGAGAGCAGCCCTCCAGGTGAGTTAGAGCAGCAGCCAGTTGGCCCGTGGTGTTCCTCTCATAAAATTAGCCAATGGTTCTTTTTAAGTAACAGTTAAAAATGAGGTAATGGATAGAACAGTCCTTATGTTATTTTTTTTTTCCCTTAAGTCTTTGGTCCTTTCTATTTTTGGTTAATACCTAAAAACTAACAAAGTAGTCTCTATAGAACTACAGAGTTTTTAAGAGTTATTTTAAGTTTAAGGGGTCAGTACTTTACTGAGATCCCCAAAGAGCCCTGTGGCTTCTCCCCAGCTCAGTGAACAAATTTGAGAACTGCTGTCCTCAAGTGTTAATGAAACAGAACTCCCCTGGGACCAGTTAAGAGAGGGCTTCACAGGAGTTTCTGACAACAAATCTAGGAACTGAGTCCTGTAAAAGACAGTTTTTATTATGTTGCTCTCTCCCATTCCCTGTGGGCCAGCAGCTTATCTGGCAGTGTTATTCACTCACTATTGAAGAATCCCACTGCTTTATTTACTCACCTTACCAATCTTTTGAAACAAGCCCTCCATGGGGGATCTTTCTGGTAAGTGGGATTGTGTGTCTGTAACACTAGTGTGGAGCCGGCCAGATTTAGAGTAGCAGCAGAGAGAAAGGCAAACGATTTGCTTTCTTTAGTGAAAATGGCTCTACCCAGTTTTATAGAACCTGTTTCTACCTAAGAGCTTTCTCTTTAACTATATCATGTGAAGTATTTCCTTTTTTTGAGCTAATTCAGGCAATTAGAAGAGTAATACAGATTGTTAATTCTGGTCTGCCATATTGATTTTTAAAATTCTTGTTGCTTAAGGCAAAATACTTTATCATGATTCATTTTCATATGATAAATCTGGTACATATGCAAGTTTTAAATTGTTTAGTGTTTCAATAAATGAATATATTACACAACTTGGATGACAAAAGGCCCAGAAAAGGGTGATTGGGAATGTGTGTAGAGTAGACTGGAGCAGTGGAATTATAAATGGGCTGTCTACCTTATATAATTGATTTTCTTTGATACAAGTTGTTGCACATCTTTAGCAGAGTACCAGTTGGAATTTTGGGATAAAGAATCAATTATTTGAATTTCATTAAGAGATCAAGTAGTGTGTAAGTTAGGTGGAGTGGAGGCAGGACAGAATGGAAATTCCCTTCTTTAGGCTAAAATTTGGTAGAAGGTTCAGATGCTGATGGGGAATATTTTGTAAATTTAGGAAATTATTCTAAGAAGTGGAGGTGGCAGACTAAAAACTGAGGTCTCAAAAGACAACAAGCCTTGGAATAGAGGTGCAAACAGCTTTTAAATACAGGTTCAGTAAATGTTAGTTTCTGTTATTTTCCCTGTACTACAGTGGGAAATGATAATCGTTCTCTGTTGTGCTCAGGCACCTGTGGGTGATGGTGCTGCTTATGAGATTGTTGGGTAGGAGAAGTTAGCTCCTCCAATTCAAACCATTCAGCACATACTTATTTAGTTGATATGAATATATGAAGAGCTAAAATAAATGAATAGAAAAATAAGTATCTTGATACAAGGCTGTGTCCTAGGTGCTGTGAAAACCAAGCTGTACAAGGTGTACACTCCCTCAAGGAGCTTATGGATTCCTGAGGGTGGACACGTGGACAGAGAAAGAGCCCCAGTGCAGAGCACCCAGGTGCTGCCATGAGTGTATAGAATAGCACAACAGGGAGTTCCAGAGAAGAACGAAACCCTCCCTGCCAAAGGAGTTTCGCCCAGGAGTCAGTGTGCGCACCTGGACTTTGAAGTCAGTGGGATTCAGGGGAGCTTCAAGGAAAATAGTCATTTATAACATGGAGAATGGTGTGATCGGCAGCACGGATATGAGTAGCATCCTCTTCTGCCAAGTGGACCTTACTCAACTGGAGACGACTTACGGGGAGGTGGAGAGAGAACACTAGAAAGCTCTTGGAGGCAGGCTGTGGAGAGGCCAGGAGCCTAGGGTTGACTTCCACAAGCAAGGAAGTACCCCTGTAAAGTGAAAGAGGGGGTTACGGTAGACTTGCTTAGTTGGGGTTGGCAGGATGACTTGAAGTGAGTGACTACAGGGCAGAGAAATCCATTGAGAAGCTGATGGTTCAGGTGGACTGTCAAGAGGACTTGAGTACAGGTGGTAAAAATGGAAATGAAAAGGAGAAATGGAATCCCAAACCCACTGAGAATAAAGTGAGGAGCGCAAAATACTAGGCTTTCTATGGTGCTTTTGTTGGTCATACTGCCTCGTTTGGGAGCTGGTCAAGGGGAACATCCCACCCTTTTGGTGTGAATGTTGACCAGAAACACTGACTGAGACTAAGGGGCTGATCCTAGGTGGCCCATGACGGAGATTTAAACTCAATTTTTAGCAGGCATCCCTCCTGGGCCTGCCACTGTTGCATGTGTATTCGCTTTTGGTACAAAGGTTTGCCTGATTCTAATCTCTCTTCTTTTTTTTTCCCCCTCTCTCTTAATATAGTCTCTATCGAGAAGAATTTCCAATCCATACCTTGAACATACACCTTCCCAGGTATGAATTTTAAATTTTCCTTCTCTTGCTGCATTTTCTGTAACAATGATTCACAAATTCTGGGGCAGAATTCTTCAGTTATTGCTGTTACCTCTGCTCCTGACCTCATGGGGTTTTGCAGGGATTCTGCACTATTACTATCTCCCCATCAGGGCTGGCACAGTAAGGTGTTTGAGATGCTTAGGTCACTCTGTCATGATTCAGGATGATCACAAGATGAGGTGCAGCAATTCCCATGTTGCACATCCTTTATATTAATGCATTATCAATGTGGCAGAGTAAATGTGTAATACATTTTTCAATTTTCTGTATTGATACAGACAGCATGTTTTACAATAGGGGCGTTTACTCTGAAAACTTTGTGTAGGATTATGTGTATAGTTATCTCCTGGAGGGATACCCCTGTGTGCTCGTTGTTGAGAAAGGACAGGGACATCTTCCTCATGTTGCGTTAAAGAATCAGTTGACAAACATTTACATTCACCAGCACAGCATGAAACTGAGCTTTCTGAGGGCAAGGATATTTTCCACCTCACTCCCCACCATATCCGCAGTATCTGGAGAAGACCTGACACTGGCAGCTGCTCAATAAATCCCTCTTGAATGACTGGCAGAATGAGCCTTCTGTGATGTCAGGAGTCAAGTCAGCTGATTCATTCCTCTTCCTCAACGATACTTCCCGTCATCTGGCATGTTTTGCTTTTTTAAAAAAAAAATTGTAGGTTTAACAGGTTAAAAACAAATCATTTCCTGCCCTTTTTACTTTCTTATCAGGTTGGTTGCCCTTTTTTTTTTTTTGAGAGAGAGAGAGAGAGAGAGGGATAGAGTGTGTGTGAGGGGAGGGAATCAGTTTTATTTATTTTTTTCATCCGGTCTTTGTTCCCTGACACTTAGTTGTGTTTGTGGTGCTAGAGTTTGATCCTGAGTCCTCACACATGCCAGGCAAGCACTCCAACCACTGAACCACCACTTCTGTAGTTGGTATTAGGACAACTAAAGAAGTATAAGGAATGGGATAACATGTTCCCTGTCATGTCATAATCAAGAGATTATCAAATTATTTGTTTTGAAAGAAGTTATATAATATCATATAGGTACAAAAGTAGTTGGGGGTATAGCTCTGTAGTAGAGCACTTGCCTACTATATACCAGTCTGGGATTCAATCTGCAGTATCATCAAGAAAAAACAAAAAAACAAACAACAAAAACCCCCCCAAAACAAAAAAAAGTCATCAAGAAACATGTAAAAAGATATAACCTTGTACACCCCTCCAAAATATATAAATTTTCATAAGCAATTACCTTATGAAGACAGCTCATTTTCATTTAGCCTCCTTTGCTTTTGAGACAGTCTTGTGCTATGGAGGAAGGTGCAATTACAAAGGAGGAAGTTTGCTAGGTGCAGTGACACGCCCCTGTAATCCCAGCAGCTGAGGAGGTTGAGGCAGGAGGATCACAAGTTCAAAGCCAGCCTCAACAACTTGTGAGATCCTGTCTCAAAAAAAAAAAGGAAGTTTTGTAAAGTAGAACCTAGACTTCTCTAGAGCTAAGTTTTCTAAGAATCAGAGACTCATGAGGGAATTAGAAGATAAAAAAAGAAGTTAAATGAAATTTGTATCTGATAGATGGAATCATGAAATACTATAGATGAAACCAGAATACTTGGAATTAGCTATGAGCTCAGCAGCTGAATGAAACTTCAGAGCAAAGCAGCCGTCTGTCAAATTGTGTCATGGTTCAAGATGTTCACTGAATAAGGAAAAAATTGTTTTCCCATCTTCCAAGACCTTTATATGAATGCATTATCAATATGGCAGAGTTAGTATATAAATATACTTCAATTTGCCACAGTGAGTAGAAACACTATATTTAAAAAAATAGTGAATATTTTACACTGAAAACTTTGTTTTAAAAGAAGATTATTTATAATTATAGTTAAGTAAAGCACTTTAGCATTTGGAAAATAGTTATTATAGCTTAATAGCATAAGTGGACCAGTAGCTAAAATAAAATAAGGTAATTATAGGTCTGTAGCTACATAGGCTAAAATGTGTCTCAAGCTTAGGGATTTGGTCATGAATTTTTTTTATATATAGCATGCTGTTGGGAGCTCACAAATTGTCACCTTTTGTTCTACATTTACAATGGATATTTGTCTTCTTTGTTTTGTTCAGATTTATGGAGAGAATTCTTCATGTGCGGGAAGAGCATTGAGGAATATTATTATCGTTCAGGCAGCTGATCTGGTCAAGGACAGAGTGAACCTTAAGGGGTTTTACAGGTAAGTTTCCTAACACCTTGTCCAAAATTTTCCTTGAGTGGGGAGGAAAATATCAAAAGTCAAACCAAACCAGCAAACAAAAGCACCTTGTATTAAATTGTGGCCTTGATCACAGAGAGGTGGGTCATATCAGTACCAGCAATGGAGGAGTTGCTGTGTTCTGTCTGTTAAGAATTATGATGGTAACTTTTCTTTTGTTAAATTTATCTTTGTGTTTACAGTTAGGCTCCTGGTTCTGAAGTTAGGGTGTAGAGTCCTCAGCCACAGGTGTGGTTTCTTTTGTGCTTTCTCTGATATGTGATATTTTATATTTTCCTGGCTATGTGCTAAACTGAGAAACAGTGAGAAATACAGGTCCCCTCTTTAGGGATTTCATCAAGGCTTTGTGGGAATTCTTTGGAGATCCATGAGCAGAGAGAGCTGCCCTAACCCTTCAGGTGAGAGTGAGTCCATGTAAGGTGCAGTTCAGAGTGGGGAGAGGCAGACTGGTGGGGGATGAAGCTTACTTGCCTTGTTAGTGAATAGGGGTGGCAACATATTCAAGTGAACCAGTGAGCTCACAACCAGGTTTAAAGTAAGGCAGAATCAACTGCTTGGTCACTTCAAATGTTTGGAGTACATGTTTTCAATTCACAGAACACTTTAAAGATAAAAGCCCAAAGTGGATTATCAGCTCTTTATTTTGCCATGTGAAGATATTAAGACATACTGAATGATACCAAAAGAAGATTACAGGAAGAAAACAAGTAGAAACCACTACCATTTATTATCCCTCTTCTTTCTTAAAGAAATGACATTATAATATTATAAAGGGTAGGAACAGTACTCAGAATAAATGATATCAGAAAAAGTAGGACATATTCTCGGAATAAAGAATGTTTCTTAAAGTTAAATAAATTTAGCTTTATGAAAAATTCATATTTGTAATATTCCTGTTTTTTCCACTGGCCACAGATGGGAACAATTTCATCATGGCCTGGATTCTAGGGATAGCAATACCCAGGCTTTTGGAAGAATAAGACTCCCTTTTTATTGAGGAATAATTTATATACAATAAAACATGCAGGTCTTAAGTGTGCAGCTTGATGAATTTTTATTCATTACACATTTACATACTCATTATCTGTGTGACCACTATCAAGATATAGAGGATTTTCATAACTCAGAAACCTCCTTCATCCCTTTTGGCAGTTAGTAACCTTTCCTCGCAACTAACCATTTTTTAAACAAAATATTTTTGGTAGAATCTGTATTCTTAGAAGCCATTAATAAGCAAATACAACATGTGGGGAAGAATCAGCATGAATTAACTCTTTAAAATCCTGTATTAAATCACATAAGCCTTTATATAAGTTTTGAAAAATATGCTCTAGGCTAGACGTTGCCTGTTCTTTTTATGAACAATGCTTTTGTGCATTTGGACACATAAACTTCTTGAAAAAGATCCCTTATGCACTTTTGTTTCCAGTTAAGGTTCATAGCTCAAGGTCCGAGAATTACTAGTTCAGTGTCCAGGCCACATCAACTGGGCAGGGACCAAGAGGGGCTGTGGTGGTTGGAGTACTTCGCATAGAGCTTTTTTCTTTCTTCCTTTCTTCTTTCATTGGTTGACTTTAGGCATATCTCACTTTGTAAAATGTGAAATTGTTTAAGTCTTCAAGTCTAGTTGTGAGCAAGCTCATAGAATTCATTTTAGTTACTGCATAAGGCCATGTGTAAGGTCTATCCTCAGTTTTTGTTGTTTTCATTTGTTGGGGTCTCCATGGATATAGAATGAAAAGGAAATTGGAAAGTGTATATTAATCAGGAGAAAGAACCATCCCACTCAAGTTAGAACATATTTAGGATTTAGAACAGAGCAGGGAGCGTGTGTTTTGCTGTGATCAGTACCAAGCCACTTTTAATTTGTAATCTAAGGACTGGTTAATGTTCTGGGTTTAAAGATGAAACACACTAGTATGACTGCTTAGAGCGGATCATTTTCATTTGGTAGTAAGTTGAGGTAAAGTGTTCCCCACATACCAGGTAAGAACTCACTTTCAAGACTTTGAGAAATTTTCTGTTCATTTCATACTGTAGGAAGAGTCACGCTGACTTTTTGAGACTTCATTTCCTTTGCATAAATAAGTCACTAAATACCACCATCCTACTCATGTTGGAGGTTAGCATTTGCATTACCATGAGTTGATTGCCAAAATTGTAATGGGAGAGAGGAGGAGGCCAAGCAAAATCAAATTTTCCACTCCAGAGATTGGTAAAATTCATGTTTTGTTCTAGCAATTACATGGATTTTGCAGCTCATCACCTCCATATCACAGTGTTCCTACCTAGAATTGCAACTGTAGTTAGATCTGCATGTACCAGGAAAAATTTCTGGATTGAATACAAGACTGAAAATACACTGCGGGTGAAAATTGCTGTCAGTAATTAAGTTGCTCTGTTCCAACCATCTCTGTTTGCTTTCTCACTGTTCTCTCCTTACTGAGGATTTTGATATTTTGACCAGATCTTGCAGACCTGGTCAGCAAGTCAGGGGTCCTTGAGTTAAATACAGAGGCAGTTTGCCTCATTTTCTTTGCTTTAGTGATATTAATGATAGTATTTATCATTATCATTAATGTTTTCCCTGGTGCAGATGGATGGTTGAAAGTAATTTCAAACATAACTTGATAAAATTAGGGGAGGGGTAGAAAGGGATTGGTACAAAGGAAATGGTAGCTTATCTGAAGATGGGGCCCAGTTATTCATTAAGGTTGTCACGGCAATGCTGAATTTTAGCATATGGACTCAGAGCCCTGTCCCCCAAAACAGGTGAGTCCATCCCAAAGAGGGAGAGGTGGGGGACTGGGACTTTGTGGACACCAGTATCATCTGAATGCTGGTCAGGAGTAGGGATCTCAGGTCCCACACAGACTTGCTGCATCAGAATCTGTACTTTAACAAGACTTCCCTGCCCTGCCAATTTTGAGAAGCCTGGTCTATCTACATCACCAGTGCACAAGGTGACCACCTTCTACAGTTGGGTAGTTTGTTTAGTAAACAAATGTTTTATTGTGTGCTCCCGTGTTCCACATGATATCATACACTCAGCAGGTGAAAGAATAGCATTGTTTTGAGAAAATGAATTCAGATGATACAGCATTTAATCCATGGGCAAAATTGTTCTCTGAGCCCAAAGATGCTAGCTAATTGAGAGAGGCGTTAAGGAATTAGTTAATTAACACTTTGAAACTTTAACATCAAAGAGATCCTGTAAAATTAGAAGGTAATAGCAACTGTTTGGTCTAAGTGCCTGTTTTGTTGATATCTGGTTTCTCATTTTTTTTTCAAATACATCTATAAATTTGACTGTTAATCTTTCTGTTGTCTGTATGTTAACCTGCAAGTGAGCACATCTGAAATTGACTTAAATGCCTTGGAGTATCTTTCAAATAGTGACATTTTACCCCAAAAATGTGCTTTATCAAAAATTAGAATATTCAATCAAGTATCTCAGCAGAGAACTTCATTACCTATTTTCCTTCACCTGTGAAAATGTAGCACCTCATGGCAGTCAGTCCTTTGTTTTGTTAGTTAGTTGTGATTCCTAGGTATTTGTGACTATGTCAGTCACAAGAAACAGAAAAAATGTTCTTCTGTTTTAGGACTACAAATAAATAATGACATCTCTGGTTCTTCAATGTGGAATGTAAACTAAAGATCCCCGTTACATGATGGCACTCTTTTTTTTTTTTTTAACATTTTAATGATCTTTATTTCACAGAGGGTGGAATTCAATGACATTTCTGAAAATGAAAAAAAAAATTTAGAAAGTTTTCTTTTGTTTTTCCCCTAACGCTGATACCAGTAGTAAAGAATAGTAAACAAAACTATTCTTCATCTACTATGGTTCTAATTTTGTCCAACCTTCTTAGAATTATTTTATTCTCAAAAAATCTATAAATAGTTGAACCAGAGTTTATCCCCCACTAACTTGAGATGTGTGTCTTTACCAAGGCAGAATCACTAAGCATTATGAAATTATTTTGAGAACTTATTATGTTCCTAAGGCTTTTGTAATTGTTGGGGATTTATATTAAGGTGTACAAAGTCCCTATTCTCCTAAAAATTATTTTCTAGGGCTGGAGCAGTGGCTCAGTGTTAGAGCGCTTGCCTGGCATGTGCAAGGACCCACGTTCAAACCCCAGTACCATATACACAACTAAATGTCAGAAAAACAAAGGCCAGATGACAAAAATAAATAAAATTGATTCTTTCTCTCTCACTCTCTCCCTCTCTGTCTCTCAAAATTCTTTTTTTTAGAGGCAAAAACAAATACTCATTTGAAAAGATGTGGGATTACTATATGTAGGTAATTTGAAGAAAAATTGTAAGAGAATTTGGCTTAAGTTTCCCTAAGGAAGTGATATTTAAGCATTTATTAGATAAATAAGAGATCATATCATTTGTTCTTAGCTTTCTTGTTTGAAGAGTAAGCATTTGAAAGGAATGATATTACACATCAGTTTTGTGGCAAATATTGGCCCAGTTTCTCATTATCAATGGCTTTCCTTTTGTCCAGGAGAAGCTGTGTTGGGTCAGAACTAGTTGACTGGCTTCTGGAACACTGTCCTTTTGTCCAGTGCAGATCTATGGCAATAGGAGTCTGGCAGCTCCTACTAGACATGGGAATCATGTCATCAGGTTAGTATTATATGCTTTAAAGAATGATCATTATTTTATTAAGCTTTTAGACAAAATGTACTTGATTTTTCTAGAGGATGTTACAACCTAGATAGAAATTGGTTTTGAAGGTAAATATCTGTGTTCTTTGTTATTTTCTAAGTTAAAGCACCAAGTCATCTTCTGATTCACTTATTTTTCTCACATGTTCTGTAAGAATAATTAGGTACTTGTTAATTTTTAGACTAATATCCATAAAAGTCTTTTCCTCGCCATCTCCCTTCTCCACTCAAGATTCTGCTCACAAACTTTTAAAAATCAGAGATGTCTTCAGTTGCTCTAAATGTATTATTTATCTTGCTGTACTTAATCATCAGAACTGATTTTAGGAGTGGGACGTGTATGCCATTTTAACTGACTATGTAATCATGAATGCTTAGAGATATGACCTGTGAAGATTAGCTGTTTAAATAAGACAGAAAATAGATGTTAACTGGAAACTAAAGTAGATGGTGATATCTCTTTTCTTAGTTGAACCCAGGGAATTGAAGGATTAGAAACTGAGCAATCTGGATTCTTTATTTAGCGCAGTCTCTCAGGTGCAGGTTGATCACTGAGGAACCTTTTTTTTCCCCTATAGGTAGTAAATATTGAGGGCATACCCCTGGTGCCATTGTGGTACAGATGAGAAAGAGTGGTACAGATGAGGACGTGGTTGTAATCTCCTTAGTTGGTAATACCTAGCACCTAATACTCTTATTTAGAAAAACAATTAACTACCTTTGAGGAATGGAGGAATTATTAGCTCACTTGCAAGATTTAGCCTTCTGGTTAGCTATGTAATCATAGCTAGCCTTCTGGTTAGCTATGTAATCACTAATATAAGTGATTTTTGGAAAAGTCTACAGCTTTTTATATTTTATATTAGTGATTTTTGGAAAAGTCTACAGCTTTTTAGTTCCTTCAAAGCAGGGTTTTCCAACCTTGATAACACTGACATTTTGAGTGAGGCAGGTGCTACCTGTACATTATAGAATTTTAGCAGCACCACACACACCCCAATTATAACAACCAAAAATGTGTCTAGATATCACCAGTGTCCTTGCTGGGGTGGGGGACACAGTTATCCCAGTAGAGAACCATGAATCTTGCTGTCATATATTATTTGTGTATCACTGAAGAAATTAAATATTACAGTTTGCTTTTAGACACTAAAAAGACTTTTCTTGCCACTCTCTTTGAATCGATACTGATTTCACTGGCCCTTGTCTCTGAAGCAGATGAATTATAAAATACATATGAATGTGCTGGCAAAACTTTGAGCAATCAAAATAGATCTGCTAGTAAATGGTTTTAAATTCAGTTGGGGTAGTAAACATGAATGAGCTTGGAATGCATAATCCTAATCTCACCTCTGGCTTCTCCTTAATAACTATTAGGGTGCTCAATTTGTTATTTGATTTTGGACTCTCTGAAGAATATACTTTTTATAAAAACTCATCCACATATGTATATTTTTTTATTTCAAACAGTGGACCAGCATCTGTATTTTCAAGATACTTATGTTTTCTACCAGTTTTCATCTGATGAATGTAGCTACTTGTACTGTGAATTTGAAAGAGAAGAAGAATGGCAAAATGGTGTTAAACTTTTGCTGCAGCTTGTGCCCCTCATTCCTGCAAGAGCTGGCATCTGTGAATTGTAAGTAGGTGTGTGGTTGTGTGGTTGTTCTGGTGTGTGGTTGTTCTCTTAGAGAACATGTATGTTCTGCTCTTTAAGATCACCATGTAGTTAAGGAGGTAGTGGTACTATTCCCATTTTTCAGATGCAAGTTCAGAAAGGTAAAACAAATTGCTGAAAATTAAATCCAACTCCTAAGGAACCAAACTGGTGTTCATATCCCAGATGTCCATGACTTACCACCCATACCACACTGCTCCTAATTTACCATTGCTGTATGAGTGGATGATCTAAATTAGGGATAATCATGATTGGGCTTAAGATGAAATGAAATAATAACTCACATCTTATCCACTATTCCAAGTCCTGACTTTGCTAAGAGCGAGCTCAGCAAACATTTCTGAAAATAATCTAGATGCAATATTTGGCAAATTGAAACATGTGAATCATCATCACATGAAGGAACTGAATCACTATATGATTAATTAAAATTAGAGGAGGCTTAGGAACAAGACTTGAGCCATGAGGTGGAGATTCTGCCTTGCCTTTATTTATCTATGGTGATAGTGACAAGCTTATTTCAGAAATGAGTTACAGATTAAAATTTCAGTTGGAATCTTATATATAGAATACTTCCAGTTTCAGAATTCAGGTCCATATTGTTGACTCTTTCAGCTGTGGGATAGTAGCAAGCAAGTGGAATTGTCCTCATTTATTAGGTAAGGAAGTAGGTTCAGAGAGCCACATCTGTGTAATATAGCAAAGATAAGTTACTCTTATTAATTAAAAGGTGACAATACTGAATGGTTAATACAGTCTGTTTTTAGGAAAATAAAGTTTCAGGATATTAATGTGACACTATACTAATAGATTTACTGTAGAGAATACATTTCATGTCAGGCAGGCACCATGCTAAATTAATGTCTTATGTTCCTTGGTTCACTTTCAGAGGATTTCTGTAAGACAGATACTGTTATTATCCTTATTTTATAAGTGAGGAAACTGAGGCATAGAGGTCAGGTGACCAGTATAAGTCACACAAAAGTGTCAGTATGGAGTCTTATAGTGTCAGGTTCCATGTCTGGCTAGCTCTCATGTTCCTTCTTTAAACACCTGTTATGGTGTTCTCAGAAGTGATGCGGATCATTTAAGCCTCCCCTTCCAAACGATCATAAACAGAAGCCATGGAAAATGTTAGAGTGAGTTGTGGAATGGTATGGACTTCTCACCACTGCTGCCTATAAGAGAGTAAAGCAAAACTCAAATATCATTGACTAGACCGAATATAAGATATCTTTATTGTAATGTCCTCTTAATAAGGTCGGAAGTACCTGAAGAAAAGACCAGGAGCATTTCAATAAACTTTAATGAGCTTTCTAAGAAGGAGTGGTGTGCTTTTAAACTAGATGTGGCATGATCAGCTTTGACTCTGAGGGACTGGCATTTGCTAGCAGTTCTTCTCAACTGTTTCCTTTTCTGCACACAGGATACACGTGTGCACAATCCCAAGGGTATACCCAGATTAGCAGGGACAGGAGGCAGCTGAAATAACCTTGCAAGAAGTCTTTGAGATTTAACTCTACCTCCTCCTTCTCATCTCAGAAGGCAAATCAGAATGCCGGTGGGTGAGATGACTGCGATATGGAAACCCAGAGTCTATTCTAATTTCTAAAAATGAAAGTACTTTTAAAATTTGAGTCCTAATGTAAATTGCAGATTAGTTACAATCTTCTGTCACATTGATCAGTATGGACACAATTGCCAGGTCTGGAGTTGAGAGTCACTGTAGCATGCCATGTTTATCAGCAAGTTTGTGCTGTTGGTGTGAACCGGAGCATTGGGAGTAATCACTGACTACTACAGACAAATGGTCACTGGAGACCTATGAACCTGTCTGTCTCTTATCATAAGCACTAAATAAAAGAAGATAAAATTATTGGAGAGATATTTTTTCCTGTGCTAGAATTATAAGTCAATTCACATGTGATGGTAGAATGTGGTTGGTTAAATTTTGGTAAGCCAAGCTTTTGGTTATACAGACTTAGAATAAGCTGTGGTCAGAAAATAGAAGCCCAGGACATTGTCCTCTTCCATTTGCATTGTCACAACCCTTCGCAAGGTTCCATGGGCATGTTTCTATTCCAGCTCCTGCTCTTAACTGGCAATCTCCATTCTTTCAGCCTCCAGCCCACACCAGGTATTCATTCTGCTGATGTGATGCACTTGTTCTTGCTCTATCCTTTGCCTCTGTGCTTTTTAGTTAAAGTCTACCCAACCCTCAAGGGGGAGCCCAAGTCCTACCTTGACCACAAAACTTCTATAATGTCCCTGATTTGTGTTGATCTTTCTTTGGGTAACTTACTGCTCTTGCTCTTTTTATTTAAAAAAAAAAAAAAAAAATTAAATCCATTCTTCTGTGTCATTCTTAGCTGTATGTTGTTTCATCTTTATCCAGTCTACTGAAAGTCCTCTGGATTCTTATATTGTTCATTTATGAGCTGAAATCCCTTTCTTTGGTCCTTTCAACAAGCTTTTTTGATATTCAAAAGCTATAGGGTCTGCCTGTGAGGCTCTATGTTAGGTTGCTCTGATTTACCATCTTCTCTCTCTTTCAAATAATTTGAAATAAATACTTAATATATCTATGTAAAGACAATTCTGTTCTGTACAAATGTATTTCTAAAAGAGAAAATTATAAAGGGGATTTTTCTCCCCCTCTCATTTAAAAAAGAATGTTTAAAGCAGGAGAGGAGAGGAAGTTGCTACAAATTTCCAGGGTGGTTTGAGGGAAAAAAATTCCTGTTCTATACAAAATAAGTTTTATACCCAAACTGAATAGATAATTCAGAAGGAAAAAGTTAGTTGTCAAGGTTGCTGTCTCTGTAAAAGAGAACAGTCACTGGTTCCTCATTCAGACTGAAAGCCAAGTCAGATTACCCAGGTGTACTTTTTTCTAAAATCTCCTTTTGTGTTTTAGGTGGGAGGAGAGGGAGAATCAATGGAGAATGAAGAAATAACAGTGTAGAGAGGCAGCTGAGTAATTCCTTCAGGACTAGGTAGATGTTTCTCCCCAGCACTAACTTGCTTGAGGATTTAGGCTCTGGGGAAGCCTATTTCATTACAGCTGCCATCAAAGGATCTCCCAGCTCACCAGGAATGAGAGAGGCAGGTCTCTAAATAAGCAGTCTGTGATCCTTGGATATAGAAAGCTGTATCCTTCCAATCACAGAGCTGTTTATGCTTATGCCATTGTTAAAGGACTTATAGAGGATTGCCAAAATTTAACTCAGTTTGCACTCAGATAGTAAAGAGAAAATGTAGCTGCTTCGTCTTTTGCTTAGGGGATCTGCTGTGTGTTGTCTTCAAGTACCACCATCCTGTTGGGTAGTCAGAAGGAGAAGAAGTTCCAAATATTAGTCCAATCTGATAAAATCATCATGTTAATGTAGTAATTTTAAAAGTCCCTTTTAAAACTGCTGAGCGTGTTTTGGAAAGAGAGCTCAGTCTCTCAGCATTTCTCCCTGCGACTCAACCAGACATCGTCCAGATATGTGATGAGTGGTGTGGGCCCCTGAGCCTCTTATCCTTGACAGAGGAAGACATGGATCAACAAGTTTTTGTGTCCCAGCTGACATTTTCACTGACATGTGTCAGTATACCTGCTGCCAAGTGCCATGATTGATTTTCAGTCCCCATCTTACTTGACATGCCAGCGCCATGTGGCACAGATGATCACCATGTGGCACACCTTGTCACCACCTTCTGGAAGCAGTCTTCTTCCTTGGCTTCTGGGTTAGCATCCCTGGATTTTTCTATCCCACTGGCTTCTCTTTTTCAGGCTCCCTTACTTATTATTCCTCCTCTTTCTGACTGAATCAACCAATTCTTTGGTTTCTTTCTGTACCTGGAGCCTTGCCCTATCCAAAGACTAGTCAATTCCTAGAGGTAAAGAACTCTTGCAAGCATACCTTTTATATGCAAATCACCAGTCTGGTCCCAACCGTCTCCCTTCCCAACTGGGAGCCACTTCCCCTCTGCCCTAATCACCCTAGGCCCAGGTGCCAGACAACTAGGGGCAGCCCCTGTGCCCTAGGGCCTGGTGAAATTATTCATACTAGTCAGTCCCCAGCCTCTGTATCCTATCTCACTTCCTGGGGTAAACACACACACACACACACACAAATCTTGCCCACATTTTGTCTACCTCCTGTCTGTCCCTGGGGCTTCCCCATGTGGCTGACCTCTTATAGTATGTCATGTTCCTTCCTCTTGGGAACTGTAACAAACTGTCTTTTCTGTTTTCTTTTTGGCACTGGAGATTGAACCCAGGGACACTTAACCACTGAGTCACATTCCCAGCCTTTTTTATTTTTATTTTGAGGCACTAAGTTGGTTAAGGCCTTGCTAAGTTGCTGAGGCTGGCTTTGGACTTCTGATCCTCCCGCCTCAGCCTCCTAAGCCACTGGGATTACAGGTATGCACCACCACACCCAGCACAAACTGTCTTTTCAATGGCAGTCTTCTCTGGATCCAGTGGCCTCTGATTAGTCACATTGGCCATACCTGAATAATAATAAAACCCATGTTTCATAACACCGACCTCTAAACCCAGAGTGCCCCAGAGTACAGTTTCTGATCCTCTCTGTTTTTTTCTGTTCCCACTCTGGATGTGCCTTCACCGGGTCATGCATTTAGTGTTAGCTCTACAGTGATGGCTCCCAAAATTCAGGTCCCGGGCTCCCCTTAGTACGCTATGTAGCACAGCACCATCCCCACCAGGGCCTTCTCACCTCTGCTGTTTTTATTCTCAATACTGCTTAATTTCTCCTTTTCCACCTGACATGTATAAGCAATACAAGAAATTCACAGGCAGCCTTAGTTTCTGAAAGGTGCTAGATTCACAGCCTCTAGGTGAGTACCTCAAGTTCAAGTCTGTTGTTCCAGTATCCCAAACCTACCTTTTGTACTTCTGACTTTTTCTGATTTGATTCTCATGATACTTGGAGAAGTAACAGCATTGTTTAGGTAAACAAATATTTTTGGTATGTTTTTCAAAACCTTTTTCCACAGTGAAACTTGGCATAAATTTTGTATTAAGATCTCAGGTGATAATTTTCATTTCTCTTTTTAAATATTTTATAGACTATATTATAAAATCCACTGTTCTTAATCTTTGTTATTACTCATTACTCCCTCTCCCAAGGAAGCTCTGAGTCCTCCAAAATTTCCATTGTTTATAGACAATGCTCATTTCACATATGCAAACAGATGACTTAATCTTTATCAGAGCACATCTGTATTTAAGAGTACCACAGGAATTCCAGCAACAATTGTACTTATAAGGGATGGGGATGTAGCTGACGTAGCTCAGTGGTAGAGCACTTGCCTAGCATGTGTGAGGCCCTGGGTCAGGAAAATAAAAGACTTTTTGGGCTGTGACATATTAGCCTTTGAAATGAAGCTTTTAAAATATGAAATATTAGTCTTCAAATCCTCAAAATACAATGTGAAACAGAGATACCATAGTATCTGATTTTATTTAATTTTTAGATTAATGCAGCTCTGTGTAGTCTGGACCTTTATTGAAACCTGTCATATTCACTGTTTTATAAATTTCCTCTATTAGCATAACTAGCAGCCTGATCCTATGAAAAAAATTATCTTCTTTTGAGAAGGTGAACAGGTGTTTACATTCATGATATCTATATTTCAAGAAAAATGTAATTCTCATTCTTTTGAAATATTACTTTCTTTTTGTAATAGGAATTTGCTTTGTTGAGCAAAATGGACCTCTCCAGAATATCACTGTTAAGGGTGGAGAAATGGGACAATGTTGATCAAAGGATTCAAACTTTCAGTCATAAGTTGAGCAGGTTCTGAGGCTCTAACATACAGCTTGGGTGGTGAAGCTAACCATTCTACAATGTGTACAAAAGTCAGATCATCACCTTGTGTACCTTAAACACACACAGTCTTTATTCATTAAAGAAGACTTTGTTTTATCTGAGTGAGATAGGGAGTCAGTCATTCAAGGATTCTGAGCGAAGAGAGATGCTATATCCTACATTTTTGCAAGGCCACTGTAGCTCTTGGGTCCAGGAGAGAGATGTGGCAGTGACCACAGTGGTAGTGGTGGAGGTGGTGAGAAGTGGAAGATGTAACTTGAAGGAAGAGCCAACAGGATTTCAGGATGGGCACAGCATGGGGTGTGAGGGGAGAGGGAGGTGAGGGATGATTCCCAGCTGGAGGGATGTCATCACCATAAATTAAGGTGGGGAAGACTGTAGGAAGGGCAGGACTTTTTGTTCTTTTCTCTTTGGGTGAAGGTTGGGTAGAATGATGTGTACAGTTTGATGGTTTTAGGGAAAAGGGCAGAGGAGCAAGGTTTTGCCTGCATCCTTAACAGTGGCACCCTTAAATACTATATCTCACAAACTTAAAAAGACATCTGCACCATGATTCGGCACTTTCCCTTGGAGAATTACTGGGTCTGGCCTGGACTATAAGAAAACAGAGACCTTGAGAAGCAACCAGGAGAATTTCTAAAGGGAGAGCTTGCTGGCCCAGAGCTTCCTGCTGGCACAAACACTCAGGGCTGTCTCCCTTTTGGGGGTCACTCCCTTTCTCTGCTGTCACTTGTCACTGATGATTCTTGCCAACTTCCTTGTTTGTTTTCTTCAACCACTGACACACCAAACCCATAGCTTTTCTCTTCTCTCTTGTTCACTGAGCTACACAGCCCCCTTTGTTAATAACAGAAAATATGCAAATATTACACTTGATATTTTTTTCTGCTGCAACTATGTCATTATCTACTTGATCTGATAAGTGAGAACTTTTTTTCCTGGATTGCATTGATGTATGTTTGCATATATAAAATGAGAATTTATCTACATACTGTAAGAGTGCATTTGCTAAGGAAAGTACATCTGGTATTTCTGGGTATTTTGACGTTGGGAGGGGGCGTAATGTACAAAGTGGGCATGGTGGTGAGAACAGGAAGAGGGGCCAAGTGCTACCCTCTGTCTTCCCTCTCCCTTCCTTCCTTTTCAAGCTCTTCCACTGTTTGCTTGTGATGGCCAATCCTGCTCTCCTGAGCCTCCTTTATTTCAAGCGAGACCATGTGGTTGTGGGTAGAGGCTAGCATGGGTTCTGTTGGCAGGGAAGGAAGAATGTTTCTGAATTTTAAAGTTCTGAGCAGGCAGTGAGGATAATCCCTGAAGGTTCAGAGTCCGGGAACAGCAAGCCCAGGTCTGGGCTTTAGAAAGGTAATTCTGGTACCTCTAGGAGATTGGGCAGAAGAAGAGAGGCCAGAGACAAACAAGTGGTTTGGAAGGTGATCAGAATCATGTATTCAATAGAGGTTAAATGCCTGTACTGTCAGAGTGGCTTTGCAGGGAGGGATGAAAGGAAAGTGGAGCTTGGAAAAGAGAAGCAAGAGGATCTGGTGGTTGGCCAAAGGAGGCATGGCACAGGGTGACCAGGGTGCCATAAGGCCTGAGAGGCATGGAGAGAAGGTGAAGGCAGGAGGCAGCAGGGGTCAGTGTGAGTTAGGTCCAGTTCAAGGAACCTATCAGAGCCTCATGTGGGTGAACTTAAAATTCCTGGAATTTCCACCTGGAGTCACTTTGAAGGCAGATAGAAAAACGGGGCAAGCTCATGGGGATTAAGAAGCTAGAGAAGGACTTGGGAGTTCTCAGCATAAATCCATAAATCGTGGTGACTGAGGTGTTAAAAGTGTGTTATGGGCTGTGGGATAGCTCCCAGGAGATCATTACTGTCTCTTTCATACATATTTCCTTCAGAAACATTTTTGCCAAGGCATGTTTTGTGCTCGAAGAATGATGGGAGATAGTTTTGCTTCTGAACAGGGACTGAATTATTTGTCACTAGAGCAACCACAGCTCAGCCAATTCCTCATGAAATAACCATTATCAGTCATATATACGTGACCTTCCCTTGGAATTTTAAGTTTCTTTCAGCAGTTTATTGAAAATAGATTCATGGCAGAATCTGTGCTAGCACTAAACACCTCATGCCCATTAGCTAATCCTCCAGGGATCTGTTGGGACTGAGAATCATGAAGAGGCCCCACCAGCCCACTCTCTCTAGGACAGACAAAGCACCAGAAGCCCTTGCATGGCGCCCTTGTCTCTAGGGTACTTGGCTTTTAATTTCCTTTCAGATCCCTTCAGTCACCTCAGCTTAATTATGTAAACCTGATTTGGTGGCTTAAGTTGTAAAGGGTTTCAGAGTGCTTGTCAGTATAATTTTGTATAAGGAAACCTTGTAAATAGAGAATTTTACTAATAAAATTTGTTGTTTGACAGACTCATTATCCAGGTAACATTTTTTTTTTTTAATATGCTAAGGCATAATGCTCGGTTTCCACTGTTTTTATTGGGCAGATCATTAGCAAGACTTTCAGACACCTTGCTGCTGCATGAGTAATTAAGGTGTTTGACAACCTAAGCACTGCTTTATACCAGCATCCAGCATTTCTTGTAAAGGCAGTGGCTTGTAATTCATTGCTTTGATTTAAAGGATGTGGTTGAGGCGCTTGCTCAGCATCCACAAGTATGCGAGTTCAAACCCCAGCACCACATACACAATGAAGTCTCAGAGCAACGAAAGCCACGTGAAAAACTAAATAAGATTGTTTTTCTCTTTCTCACTGTCCCTCTCTCTTTAAAAAAAAAAAAAAAAATGATGTGACTTTTTTTTTCCCTCTGAAAAAGGGTATGATAACATTTATAGAAGCAAGAAGTCAATGCTGGAATTGATCTGACTAGCTTTTCCCTTCTTGAAGAATTGCTGCTGTCCTGTGAGCTGGGAGAAAACCTCCTGCCCCACAAGGCTTGCACTCCAGCTGGCCCACTATGGTTTCTGAGATTGAAATCAATCACTGGACTGTGATTCTGATAACATCGCTCTGCAGGGCAATTACTGTGAAACCCTCCACATGCATAGAATGTGTCCAAAGGGACTACTTGTGGAAATAGGTTTGGGGACAATTTTATATATTCAACTGGTATTAGTTGGGATGTGTGTGCGTGTATGTTTAACCGAACTAGGGAAAAAATATAATTTGTAAGATTTTCCTTAAGTAGAAAATTTTATGGTAGTATATATATTTGTGTAATGAAAAATTTTTCACAAGTTAGAAAATGTGATTTTTCTATTACAACCACTTTGGAAAGCAGTATGGAGAATTCTCAAAAGATTAGGACTGGAACTACCACCTACTACACAACTGAGCTGTCTCACTCCTTGGTATTTATTCTGAAGAACTGAAATCAGCACACTATAGTGATGTAGGCAAATCAATGTTTATAACAGTGCAACTCATAGTAGACAAGTTGTGGAATCAGATGCCTATCAACAGATGAATAGATTAAGAAAATGTGTATATATATATATATATACACACACACACAAACAATAGAGTTTTTTTATAAGAATCTTTTTTTTTTTTTTTTTTTTTTTTTTTTTTTAAAGAGAGAGGGACAGTGAGAGAGACAGAGAAAGGGAGAAACAACTTTATTTAGTTTTTCACATGGTCTTAGTTGCTCCAACACTTAGCTGTGTACGTGGTGCTGGGGTTTGAACCCGGGTCCTCGTGCTTGCCAGGCAAGTGCTGAAACTGCTGAGCCACTGCTCCAGCCCTACAATAGAGTTTTAAACAGTCATAAAGAAGAATGAAATTATGGCATTTGCTGGTAAATGGATGGAACTGGAGAACAACATGCTAAGTGAAATAAACCAGACAGAAAGTCAAGGGTCAAAAATTTTTCTTTCTTTCTTTCTTTTCTTTTTTTAAAGAGAGACAGTGATAGAGACAATCAGTAATCAGTTTTTGTTTTTTTTTTGTTTTGTTTTGTTTTGTTTTGTTTTTTAGCTTTTAATGCGGCTTTCGTAGCTCCACTGCTTTGTTGTGTACATGGTGCTGGGGTTTGAACTCACGTACTCGTGCATGCCAGCCAGCGGCATAACTGCTGAGCCACCACTCCAGCCCCTCAAAATTTTTTTCTAACAGAGTCAGAGAAAAGCAAGGAATAAGTGTGGGGCAGGGAGAAAATAGAGATTAGCTGCACAGAGAAAAGAGATTGAGGAGGAAGGAGAAGGGACAAAAGGGAGAACTATGGAATGAAATTGACCAAATTATGTAAAGTTCCATTTAAACTGTAAATGAATAGAAGGAAGGACCAGTAAAGTAGATGAAGGAAAATGGGGAAAGAGGGAGGAAGGGAGGGAAAGAGGAATTACTGAGGAAAGAAATTGAGCAAATTATATTCTGTGCATGTGTGATTATGTCACAATCCCACTATACTGAATTAATAAAAACATTTTTTTTCAGGGCTGAGGACTGAACTCAGGGCCTTGCATGTACTAGGCAAGGGCTCTGCCACTGAGCTACATCCCCAACCCCTAAAAACATTTTTTTTTTTAAAGAAGAGGGACAGTGAGAGAAAAAGCATCATTTTTTATTTAGTTTTTCATGTGGCTTTCATCACTCCAACACTTTGTTGTGTATGTGGTGCTGGGATTCAAACTTGCTTCCTCTTACGTGCTAGGCAAATGTCATAACCGCCGAGCCACCACTCCAGTCCCATAATAAAGACATTTTTAAATGGAATTTTTTTTCCCTAAGCAAACTGATCTTACCCTATTATGTCTTATTAATTATTTGACATATGCTTCTTTATTTACTTTTTTTTTTTTCTGGCTCCTCAACTGAGTTGTGATCTCTTGATAAAGCAAAAAGCAAATTTCTTTGCCTTTTGTATTTCTCATGATTTCCATCTTGGTATTAAACCTAAAACATACCATTTCACAGAAAACTTATTTGGACTAAAACTCAAGTGTAGTACAAAATTCATATTTTATGTTTTTAACACTTGTATTTCATTTTTATCTAGAGGGAATTTTAGCATTTAACCTCCTTATATTCTCATCTACTTTTGTGCATGTCCATGTGTGTAGATTGGATGTGTCAGGGTTATTCAGTGATATCATTTGAAGAACAGCACTTGATCCTTAGAATTCAATTGGTGTATTGTAATATTCTTGCTTATTAATTTTGAGAGATGGGGGGAGAGAATCAATTCTATTTAGTTTTTCAAGTTTTTCATGTGGCTTTCGTTGCTCCAACACTTCATTGTATAGGTGGTGCTGGGGTTTGAACCCGCATCCTCACACATGCCAGGCAAGCACAGTAACCACTGAGCCACTGCTCTAGCACTTTGTTTATTAATTTTTAAGGAATAGGTGTCTTGCAACAGGATTGTATTTCTGTGACTTTACTAACAGTGTTATTTGCATATTTTGACTTATGCTATGGTGATGATATCATTTTTTGCCCTTTTTTTCCTTATGACTTGGTAGATAAATTTGAGCAACCAAAGTTAAGTACTTTGCTTTTTGTTTTTCAAAGGTCTCATCAGAAAATTGAAGACTCCGAAGAAAGCAGTGATGAGATTCTTGCTCGTCTAACATCTGCGGTAAGACCATGCAATTTCCCTGCCTAGTGGTGCAGAAGTAATGAGGCTGGGTCTTCCAAGGTTGCTGGTTTGGTGGTGGAAGAGAGGGATCTTTCCCTGTGTCTGCTCACCATTGTGGGAGGCCCAAGACAAGGCAGAGAGAAACAATATGGCTTTGACTTTCTGTACCCTGATGCAGCCTCTCTTGCAAGATCTAGATATCCCTGGTGGAAAGTTCCTACAGCCTTTGTGGAGGCGTGGTATCTGATTGTTTAAATGCAGTATGATTTAACCTAGGAAAATTGTGACCTCATGCACAAAAGAGAAAAGACTATTTATTTCATTAGGAAAGAAGCACTTGAGGCAATAAAGAAGCAGGATGTTGGTTTGTTGGTTTTTATTTTTGTATTTTTGCAGTACTATGGATTGAACCCATGGCTTCCCACTTGCTAGGCAAACAGTCTACCACTGAGCAACATCTACAATCAGGACACTGGTTTCTAATGTACTGTACTGCAACATTTTCTTTGTGTTTCTTAAAAACCACTGATCCAGGGTTGGGGATTTAGCTCAGTGGCAGAGTGCTTGCCTAGCGTGCGCAAGGCCCCAAGTTTGGTCCTCAGCCCTGAAAAAAAAACACTGATCCGGCTTGGTAATAGCCTTACTGGTTGAAGGAAAGTTCTGCCTTTATTCATATCAAAAGTTGGCTGTGGTCTCAGTCATCAAGCTTGTATTTGACATGCTCTAGCAATGATGTATTACAAAATCTTACTGGCTTTGCTGTTTGGAAGCTTTTGTACCCTGCCCAAAGATTCTTTAGTTCTGCTTGAACTCCATTAGTGTACAGTGATAATTGCATAAAAGCATGCTTGATTGGGTTATATGAGTGGATGGAACTGTGCACAGTGTTATACACCAGGTCTCATCACCTGGGCATATCTTGAAGATGAAAGTTATCTTACCTACTCCACTGGAATGCAGCTTAGAAAAGTAATTTATATATGTTAATCAGTGGTACAAAACTTCACATGCAATGATATCTTGACAGCATATTTATGAAAAAATATTTAACATGACTTTTGTTGTTTAAAATATTGACCAAAGAGGAGACACACCTGTTATATGAAAATCATAATTGACATTTTAAAAAATCACTCATTGCGGACCAGATACTATGTTACATACTATGTGTGTGTGTATGTACACATTCTGCTAAATTTCGCAGCAGTACTATGAAGTAAGTAGCTAGAATTATCTCTGTTTTGCAGGTGTGAAATCATGTAGAGGTTAAGTAACTTCACCCACCAAGAAAGGAATAAAACTGGAATCTGAACTCAGAAATATTTTAGCTCCTAATCAGTTCTCTTAACTGTCATATCTCATTTTTTCATAATACAGGATATTTATTTCAGAAATGGCAAAAACATGTAAGATTTGGTCCCTATATCCATACCAAGAAGGCAAGACGGGCATTTGAGAAATTTCCAAATGAAGTGGTTGGAAACTGAGTACCAGTGATGTTTAGGTAGCAAATGCAAAAACAGGTGCAGAAAGCACCATTGAGGAGACTGTCTTTGAATCCCACCAAAGGCAGCAGGGCTTTGACCATGTGATGACTAGGGAGGTGGCTTCTAGCTGTGGGACTTATTGTGGGCAGGTGTGGGAATGAGAAGATACAATGGGAAAACAGTGAGTAGGTCCACCTGGTTAGAGGAGAAGGCATTAGTTGAAAAAATGAAAGACTTATTTGAATAACAGATTAATCTGATGAAATGAATATTAGAGTTGGAAGAAGGAAGACTGTTGGGAGACTGATAAAAACCTAAGTTATGATGAATTTTGTGGACACCAAAGGAAAGAGGAGTTCAACCAGGAGCATAAAGAATTTTTAAAAATCAGTAGGACTGGATAAAGATAGAGGAATCAGATGACTAAACTTCCAAACTCTCATGCATGGATGCACAATGATACTCTTAAGAAGTTAAGTAAAATTTGTGGAAAAAGAGATGATTTTCAGGGACAGACTGAGTGTGTGGAGATAAGAACATGCAGGTATTCAGGAAAGATCTGGAGACATGAGCTCATAGAGGTCAGGGCTAAAGTTCTATAAAGCAGACACAGATGTCACAAATGGAAGAGCAGAGTAGACAAAGGAGTCTTGGGAAGACCCACAGTAAGAGGGCAACAGGTGAGAGGACAATATTTTATTCAGCTTTTCTGCTGCTGCAACTAAAAGATCAGACAAGAACAATTTTAGAGGAGGAAAAGTTTTTTGGGGGGCTCATGATTTCAGAGGTCTCAGGCTGTAGAAGGCCCGCTCCAAGGACTTGAGGTGAGGCAGAATATCATGGTGGAAGAGTATGGTGGAGGAAATGGCTCAGGGCATTACAATCAGAAAACAGAAAAAGGGGAGCAACTCCACTCCCCAGATGCAACTATATACCCAAGGCATGACACTGACCCGACGCTGCCACTGACCACACTGTTAACTGCTATTCAGGCATTAATTCACTGATTGGGTTAAGGCTCCCATAACGCAAGCATTTCACCTTCAAGCCTTCTTGTATGATTTCACGCATGAGCTTTTGGTTGACACCTTACATCCAAACCATAACAGATAGGGAGAGGAAGTGAAAACAACTGAATGATTTTTACCCTGAAAGTAGAATTCAAGAGAGAGAGTTCACTGTGGATTTAGTTGAAGTAAGCTTACTGGGAGAATACCCAAGCTAAAAGACTGAATAAATGGAGGTAAGATGCTAGAGTAGGTTTTAGGAATGAAAATAAAGTACAAAAAGGAAAATTTCATCTTTTCAATTGATGATTAATTATCCTAGAATAGTGAAAAATATTCCTGTGCTGAGCTTGAGGATCTTGATTCTTATTTTTTCCAACAGTGTGACCTTGGCCAAGTTGAGTGGTTGGACTAGACCATCTCTGAGGTCCCACTAAGTTCCAAAATTCCATTGGTCATTCTGTGAGCTTTTATTAACGGACTGTTGTGCTAGGTTCACCTCTTCAGAATGTGGTTGGCATGGTAGATGCATTTTAGGTTACCCAGGTGCTAATCTCATGCAGGAAGGGAGATATTTACATGCATCACTCAAGTTAATGGTTCTCCTCTATCACAACCTCTACAGGTGAAAAAAAGCAAAAGCCATGTTTGTAACGTAGAGTTGCCGATGAGCTCTCTGAGGGTTTTTGTATTTTGGGTGAATGGAAAGGGGACATTGGTTTCCAACAGTGCAGTTAACTGTGCCCTCTTTCATATTCACCTTTTTGAATTCAAATTTGGGAGCTTTGTATATACCTGTCTCTTAAAAAAAAAACACCTTATTTCTTTCCTTAAACCCAAGAGTTTTTCTTTCTTTTTTTTTCTTTCTTTCTTTTTTTTTATTTTTGAACAACCTTATAAGATTTTAACAAAATAATATAAAATGTGTATATATTCTGGATATTGCAATTATCCCCAGGAGTGCCCCCTCCCCAATTACCCTCCTTATCCTTCCCTTCCCCTTCCCACTATAACTCTAAAAAAAGTATTAGATTGTAAAGCATTACATCTTATCTGGATTTAACTCATGCTACTAGACCAACTTTCTCATTGTCCACCTCCACAGATGAGTGGCAACAATCGACCCTTAGATCTCTGGGTTAAGCTGATTTTACTCATCATGGTCTCTTCTATAGCCATCCATTTACCTTCGAAGGCTGCAATATCATTATTTCTAATTGCTGTGTAATATTCCATGGTATAAATGTACCACAGTTTTTGGATCCATTCTTCTAGTGAGGGACATCGGGGTTGTTTCCATAGCCTAGCAATAGTAAATTGTGCTGCTATGCACATCGATATTGCTGTGTCACTGTAATGTGCTGATTCTAAGTCCCCTGGAAAGATACCCAGGAGTGGAATAGCAGGGTCATATGGTGGACTCATCCCTAATTTTTTAAGGATTCTCCATACTGCTTTCCAGAGGGGCTGTATCAGTCTGCAGCTCCACCAACAGTGTGTTAGTGTGCCTATCTCTCCACAGCCCCTCCAGCATCTATTATTGTTTATTTTCTTCATCTTTGCCATTCTGACTGGCGTAAGGTGATATCTTAATGTGGTTTTCATTTGCATTTCTCTGATTACTAGTGATTTCGAGCACTTTCTCATGTATTCATTGGCTTGATCAATGTCCTCTGGCGAGAAGTCTCTGTTTAGCTCTTTGGCCCATTTATCAATTGGGCTGTTGGTGTTTTTGTAGTTGACATTTTTGAGTATTTTATAGATTCTGGATATGAGACCCTTGTCTGAGGAATAATAGTCCATGATTCTCTCCATTTCTGTAGGAAACCTCTTGACTCTTTTGATTGTTTCGTTGGCAGTACAAAAGCTTTTTAGCTTTAAGA
>PVKS010000289.1:35387-64041 GCA_004027875.1 Aplodontia rufa
TTTTTGACTTTACTTCCTTCACTTTTGGAGACCTGTTGAGAAAGTCTTTGCCTACTCCCAAATGTTGAAGTGTTGGACCAATTTTGTCTTCTATCAGTTGCAACATAGCTGGTTTAATACCAAGCTCCTTGATCCATTTTGATTTGATTCTTGTGCAAGGAGAAAGATATGGGTCTAATTTCAACTTTCTGCAGGTGGAAGACCAGTTTTTCCAGCACCATTTGTTGAAGAGGCTGTCACTTCTCTATGTAATATTTTGTCCCCCTTTGTCAAAAATCAGATGTTTAAAGATTTGAGGGTTTTAAACCCAATAGTTTATTTCATAGTCCTTCTCCTCTTTGGTTTATCTGAAGGAAAGATTCTGCAATCTATAAGAATAACTGAAATTCAACACTGGAAAAAAATTCTAGTGAGTTTTCTTATTAAAGAAACATGAGAAACGTGTAGAAATGTAAGTGTCTTGATAATCCATTCTGATTTAGAATTGTCAACTTTTTATACAAAACATGAATGATTAAAATGTTCCAGTCTTGTTTCTAGTAACTTTCAGGAAAACGTGACCTTCCAAAGTGCCTGACATACAAAAACTCAAACAGTGAAGCTCTGTAAGAAGTTTTTAGCTTAAAGAACAAGGTGTAATAGACCCTTGCCTTTACATGAAGTCTGCACAAATGCTCTGGGGATTGTTATTTGGAAACAGTTTATACTTTTCCCATTGCACATATGGTTTCTACCTTAGCCCTGAGTCTCCTTTCTAATATCTCCTGGCCTTTTTGTCAACTCAAAACATGCCCCCCTCAACTTTTTTTTTTTTTTTTTTTTTGGCCTGTGAGTCTCTGGAGAGCCAATAAAGGTGGTCATTGGAGAAAGCCCTTGAATCTCCCAGGTAGATTAGTTCCCATCCTGGAAGTTCTGATCATTATCTTATTTTTAAATTTGTGATTTTTGTCCCATGTTCATAACAAATAGAGTATTCAGAATTGATGAGGCAACCCAGGGGTCTGCTTGCTCAAGACTAAAGTAAACACGGGAAATTTTATAGTGCATTGTAGCTATAGTTGTCAAGGTTGTAAATTTAGAAAATTAGCTAAATATCGAGGCATTGTAAAGAACTGAGAAGTTATTTAGGAAATGCCCAAACAGGTAATGGAAACACGGGCATCCTTAAATAGGAGTAAAATCAGATTCTACACTTCATGCTCATGTGACCTTGAGACCAACACCCCAAACAAAACCTATTAGGTCATTTCTGTTTCTTATGGTTATATTTTCACGATGGAAATTGTAGAGAGAGGAAAATATAGACATCTTTTATCTGGGCTTGAGCAAAATTAGTTATTTATGTTCCTGGTTTAATTGTCAAGCTCCTGAGATGATGTGCATTCAGCTCAGCTGTGAATTTTATATGTTGGATTCCTATTTGGTTGGACAGCAACACAAGGAACGCTGATAAAGGGATGGAAGCGTGCTGTGTTCTCTGCATCGCTTGGTCCAGTAAAGTAGGTCTCCGGTGAAAGACAGGACGGTTTGAGTGTCTAGAGCAAAAACCCCGACTTGGTGCTGGTGGGGAGTCTGTGACCATATCTTGAGAGAGCAGAGTCACCAAAGGGGTGTTTAGAATTTGCTGTAGTCAAACGCAAGTTATAAAAGAAGACAAGGTACTCTAAGTTCGAGAAGATCTAAGAGCTAAAGCACCAAGAAGCACAAACCTATGCTAGGATTAGGATGTGGAATTTTGGGTTAAAGTGTTAGAGAACAAGGATTTGGCTGTGGATTTTTTTTTTCTTTTTTTCATCTCTCCAGGGGGAGAAAAAAAGAGGTGGCTTTAACTAAATGCTGTATGATGTCAACTTCACAAAAGCATTTTCCACTGCTTGGTGTGTAGAGAATGTGACAGCCGTGCTCTTTTAGATTTTCTAGCCTCCTTTCTTACAAAACTCTTGTTCTCACTTTCCCCTGTTTGGGATCCTACTTTTTAGATAAACTGATCTTACTGTACTCTTATTAAGGCCTACACTCAACTGGGGCCTGTAATTCTTCTCCCATTCTGCCTTTCCTTAGAGTTCTCTTGGGCAGTATTCGTTACAAGCCACCAGGAGCCAGGTCTGAATGAGAAGCAGTTGTCCTATCAGCAAAAGCATGACACTATCAAATTCAACGACCCAAACTTTTGAAGATTCTCTGTCTTCCCAGCAATTGAGCCTGTTCCCACGTTTTCCCTTTACTCATTTAAAGTTACTCTCCCATGTGCCATGCCTCATCTTTCATCTGGAACTTCAGTCATATTCTCTGAGCTGTCACAGTAGTCTAATTTATATCCTTCCTTGGGGCAAGAAGGAGTTAAAGTGGCTAGGAGTCCTTTAGTTAGTTCTTGATGACTCAAGCAATTTGAATTTGATAAACTGGAGAAATTCCTCTTTGAATGGTTGTATCTGAACATAGCAGTGACAGCTTTTCAAATTGGATACTTGTTCAAGAAGCAGAAATAGCACGGGATTTGGATTTTGATAAACCTTTAAAATGATAGGCTACTAGGGACTGGTTGCCAAGTTTGCAAGGTCTAGGAGTAATGTTGGGTAAGAAGGGGTGAGAATCTATCACATTGAGTATATGATAGAACAATAAAGTGATAATATTTTAAAAGCCATTTAGAATTGGGTTTTTAAAACACAAACATCTACTTTCCACTCACTCCCTTAACTGGCCATCTGCCTCTTCCTTTCTGGGAAAATGGAGTATAGTTAATCTTCCCTCAGTCTCTCACAGACCTGAGCAGGCTTGTCTGTTCAGAGGAAAAAAAAAAAAGCTACCTTACTCCTCCAGGGAATGACTAACCTGTCTGGCTGCCTCAGGATTGAACATCTTGTTACCTTGTATTTCTTATCTATAGGGAATGTAAAATTCACACTTGGAATCCTTAGTCTGGGTCCAACCCTTCCAGTGATTTCAGAGCTGCTGTGTGATTTGGGGAAGGGCCAGGAAGACTGAGTTCTGAGAGAAGGTGTCCAGCAAGGCCTTAGAAGTCAGATCTGTTTTGAGGCATGTTTTAAATGCATTAGTGCAATTGTTGTATGTTTCTGGTGTAGATGGCTTGCTTCAGTGTTTATTGAGCACTGCGGGGCTCGCTATTCCCTACCCCACATGTGCTTCAGAGCCACCCTTACCTGGTTACCGGGTTCAGAGGGCCTTGGGCTGTGGACTGTCGGTCTCTAGGACCACATGGAGATCAGGCTCCCTTTAGGTGGGATCTGACAGTAACACTTCACAAATTTGTGGCTCTGGATATCTGAATGGATTGCTGAATAGTATACTTCTATCCCTTATTAATGAAAAATGTTATACGTGCAATGTCTATTCCACACCAAAACTGGTTTCTTGGGGCTGAAGTGGCGTCTCAGCGGTTACAGCGCTTGCCTGGCATGCATGAGTACACGCGTTGGAACACCAGCACCACATACACAACGAAGTGTTGGAGCAACAGAAACCAGATGAAAAACTAAATAAAATTGATTCTCTTCCCCCCCCCCCCCATCTCCTTCTCTCTCTTAAAAAAACAAAACAAAACAAAACTGGTTTCTTCTTCCTGGGAATAGATGGATAAGTACCACAAAGTACAGGTGTATGCACATACACAAACCTTATTAATGACTAATCATCCTCTAATTCCAAAGGAGCGGAGTCTACTCAGATTAGATGGTAATCTAATGGAATTCTAACTGAGAATTTGGTTTGGGGCAGCTGCTCAATATGTGCTGTTTCATCTACTGAAATGAGCCCATTGCAGGGACATTTATTTTGAAGTGTTTTTTCAGGGGCTGGGGGTGTAACTGTAATAGTGTGGGCTAAATATGATTGAAGCCCTAGATTTGATTCCAGCACCAAGACCAGAAAGTATCTGTCCAGAAAGGTATGAGTGAGTTGAGCTATTTAAGAATAAAATGTGTCTCAGCAAATCTGTGTGGAATAGGGGAAGAGAACTGTGTGTGTGTCCATACGGATATTATAGTGTTGGGTGTCTGTTCCCAAGCTGAAGAAAATCACTCTGACATGCAGTACACATAGAAAATTGGAACTTTTTTAATTGGCAAGGAACAGAACTATACCATTGAGTTCTCAGTCTGGATATTGACAATCATGGATTTGTGAAGAGTTACTATGAACTCCTCTCTGAGAGAAGCCAAAGGAGCTATAAAAGAAAGACCATGTACATTTTATATTGGCCACTTCTGTGTGCATTGATTTAAAATAGGACTTCTTATATCTTCCTTAGATGAAAGTAATTGTACACCCTTAAGTCACTGTTATAGCCATATATGAACAAGGACTGAGAGGCATATAAAAAGGGAAAATTTTTGAGATTTTGTTTTTAGGTAACGAAAGAATGAGATAAAATTTGAATTAGTTTCTGTTATATCATATTGTTGTATAAATTAAGATGTAATGACATTTTGTGTAGGTCCTAGGTAGAAATAGCATGAATTCTTTCCTATATTTTGTTAAAGTCAAAATGATGGTAAATCTGATGGTTGTATATAACTGTCAGTTTTGCTCTCAGATTCTTTTACATTTATTAACACTTGACTTGCTTAACTTGAATGTAAAAGCTTCATAATTTTTTTAGTTAAAAAATATCCCAAATAAAACTGTTTAGAAGTAATCCATTGTTAACACTGAAATATTTATTATTTGCTAGTTTTTTTTCTTCTGTGTATATTTATTTTAACAAAAGCCCCAAACCTTTGATTCTGTAGTCTTTGCTTAATATGGCTCTAGGGCTGCCGGTACTACCTACAAGTTTACAGTGGTTCTGTAGTATCCCATACCATGGATTTGTCATTGAAATATTTGAACTTCGTGGTTATTTTCAATCTTTTGCTGTTGTAAACACACAGAGGCTAACTTTATGGGGAAATCCTTTAGGGAACTAGTTTGCAGTTGTTAATGTTTTAGCCTGCTGTTGATTTATGAAGAGTGAGAAATGTGTAAGAGGTACTCGTTGGTTTTTTCCCTTGCGGAGGCATTCTGTGGTTGTCTTCTGTGCACTCTCATTCTTCAGTATTCCATCGCAGAATGAATTATTGACTTGGAGATATGACGCTTTTAAAACAGGCAGTATTAATTCAAAATTGAATTAGAGTGCATATGAATTTTAAATAAGAATAGAGGGCTGAAAAGGGTCCTTTCCTTTTTTATTGTCTCTAGAAAACTTAGTATTCACGAGTGGTTCTCAACAGGTTGAGTTTGAAGTTTGATTCTAGAATTCTCTCCTTATTTGAAGGCTTTCATGAAATGAAATCCTTAAGTACTGATAAGCAAGTCTGTCTGGTTTAGAGTTTGGAAGTTTGTTGAGATTGGTTGTCAGGTTTTCTGGTCCACTGTGTGAATTCAGAGAATAAAACAAACAGAAATCATATAGATGTATATGTGTGTCTTGGTCCATGTCTTCAAGGGTTTTGCTGTCTACCAGTGAATAACTATAATAAAAGGTAGTATAAGATCAGTTTTCTGTAATGAGTACAATGTGCTATGAAGGTCAGAGGTAAAAGTCATGTTGCTCTAGGATTTAAGATAGGTTCCATGGAGGGAGGGGCCTTAGATATATGTTGGACTATAAGGGACAGTGTGAACAGAGAATAGCATCCTAATTAGAAACAACAGCATGAGCAAAAAAAGGCAGAGATGGGTATGTTTAAGGAACAGGTATCACTTCTGTTTGGCAGGAGTATGCCATGTATAAATGGCAATAATAAAGAATCTCACTTGTGAAGTGGGTAGGGTGAATTGTCAAGCGTCTTTAATGCAGAGGGAGAGATTAAGATTTGATTTGGTAGACAGAAATAGCCATTGAAGTGCCTGAGAGGATTGGAATGTTCTATAAGAAGCTTTTTCTGGTGACATCTTTGTTGGATGGATTAGAATGGGGAGGGAGAATCCGACCCTTAAGTAGACCCAGGAGACCTTATTAGCTGTCTTGGTTTCATTCAACTCAGTTGAGCAGATAACTACACTGTATCAATGATGCAAGTACTACAGTATGCCACTGTCACAGTTTAGTAGAATTTTTAGAGAACATCAGAGTTGGTCGCTTCAAAACAAAGATAGAAGGGAAGGAAGCCTGCAAAGTCATCTTCTCCCATTCGCTTGTGTAATAAATAAGAATAGGAAGCCCCATGGCAAATAAATTGCTCAGAGGACACCCCAGAATCCAGTTTGGTTTTTGAGAGCAAGAGGAAATGGGTCTTCCAGCTAGTCATAGTGTGGGCTAGAAATTTATGCATGCCTTTCATATTTTTCCTCCTTCCTATCTCTGTCTTTCTTACCTAAGAAACCTGGAGATCAAGGTAGGGAAGCACTTATGAAAGCAGGAGTGTTTGTGGGGGATGTGCCTTTTTTTCCCCCTTTCAAACTTTAATTTTGTACTGCCTAAGGTTACCCAAGCATCAGAGTCTATCTGGTACTGCTTCCTCAATTAGAGTGCTTAAATAAGTGACTCAATTAGGCAGATATTCCTGATATCAGAGATCAAACCCAAAGATGACTGTTCTGAAGCATCTGCTTAGGGTGGAAGAAAAACATTCCTAGAGATAAAAACAAAGGGGAAAAAAGGCATAGTTAAGAGGGTGAAGTAAGAAAAAGTTGTAAAGGGAAAAGCAAGAGAGTTTGGTGGGATTAGGGAAAGATTTTATAGTAGCAAATCATGTTCCAGAACTGGACTCTCTTAGCAAGTTGCTCTAAGGCCCTTAAAAGGTGTGGAGAGATTAATTTTCATGAAGTCTCTGAGGATCTGTGCTATCATTCTGTGGTGGGTAAAACGGTCCCACAAAGATGAATGTCCTAGTGATCATCTGTAAATATGTTAGATGGCAAAAGGTACTTTGTAGATAGAACAAATATTATGAACTTGGGTTGTCTACATCTACCCAGGCTAATGACATGAACCTTTAAAAGCACAGAACTTGCCTTTGTGGGAGTCAAAGAGAAATGACAGAAGGACAGAGAATTCCAAACCAGAGAGGATTCAATTGCTGGTACTGAAATGTAGGCACTAATATGTAAGGACTAGAAAGGGCAGCTTCCAGGTGAGTTTAGCCCTACAGATGAGAACTGAACTCTGCCAACATCCTGAGGGAGCTTGGAAGCACATCCTTCATGCTTCCCAGATCCTCCAGTAGGGACATAGGCCTGTGGATACATTGAGGTTGACCTTGTGACACTAAGCAGATCACCCAGTTGAGTCTGAACTCAAGATGAGATAATAATCTTGATAATATCTCCAATAGAAGGGGGAATATATATACAAGGTGAAATAATAAGTGCTGTCATGTTGAGCAGTTAAATGAGTGGTAATTTGCTATGGCAGAGATATAAATTAATATATATTCCTCGTTGAATACATTCCATAATCCCTTGATTTACAACAACATTCTCACTTGAATGTCAAAAGCTGCCAGGTCATAGCTAGTTATGTTGATAATACCTCTGAAGTTTCAAAGTGAAATTCTACAATTCAAATTATTCTTCATACATCCATGAAAGCTTCAGAGTTCTGTGGAAATATACAAGTTTATTTTTAAAATAAACTCTGAAAATATAAGCACTTGAAGCACTATGACTTATTTTTTTAAAGAGAGAGAATAAATTTTATTAATTTTTTCATCTTGTCTTTGTTTTTCTGACAGTTATGTGTCCTGGGTTTCAAACCCAAGTCCTCATGCATGCCAGGCAAGTGCTCTGCCACTGACTGAGCCACCTCTCCAGCCCATCTATGATTTTTTTTGATGAAGCATTTCAGTCCCAGAACTAGATTCTATTAGCAAGTGTTATGCTAGTTGCAGTGGGTGTGGGCTGGTAGATGAATCCATATAGTGGGCTGAGGCCATACTGATTGTCAAGGAGTTTACAATTTACATGGGAAGATGATGATTGAGAATTTCAAATATTAAAGCAAATAGGACTGGATATGTCCCTTCTTCCATTGCAGTATATTGTTCAGCTCAGAGATGCTAATTAGCATAATAATGTGTAGGTGACAATGATAGTTAACACACAAAAAACACTAACTCAGTGCCAGGCACTGTTCCAGAGGAGTTATATATATTAACTCATTTAAATCTTTTACAGTCCTATCAAGTAGAGGGCTGTGGCTCACCTTACCACCTGGAATCCTACAACTGCTCTCAAGGCATAAAATAAATGGAGATTTCCTACTCCTACTTTAGACTTTTGGATCTTGAGTCCTGAATCTTGCTCTTCTAGGAAGCCCTTCTATGTCATCAATTTTTGTAGACTCTGCAGTTGGAAAGGGTTTTGTTTGATCTGGGTTTATCCCAATATGAGTGTTTCTGATGTAATATCCCTAAAAGGTTCCCTAGGAACCTCTCCCTACCAATGGAAAACCCTTTCCATAGAAGATTCTGGGATTTGACTGGTGGTATGGTTATAATGTTGCTATAAATACCTCCAAAAAGTACAGTGATCAATAAAAGATATTTTCATGTGATGAATTACATGTGAAATGAAAGAAAAGGCATAGTAAGGCATATATTTGCAAATTATTATATCTTTGTAAATACTTCATTAAATTGTATCATGTAAGTCCATTGAAGAATATTTACAGTGTCACATATATTTAAAAATACTTTGGGCTTACCAAAAAATGGAAAAAAGTAACTAGAGACATAAAACTTAAATGTTTATTGATATAAACATAATGAATCTTTTATTTCATTATTCTTACAAAAAGTAATATGTTCAATATATACTTAATTCCTTAAAATTTATTTAATATGCATAAAATTTTTATTTGTGAGGACATTCAGTTAGGGCTTTAGAGAAATCATTGATCAGAGGTTGTGAGCTGCTTTGAAAACCAAAGGAACATATATACCTGCTCTTCTGGAAAGATGTTGGTGCCATTGGCTTGCCTTTCCAGATTTCTTTCAAGCATCTGTAGCTTCCCTGTTCTTTGTGCCATGAAATTCATGAGATTTCCACAATAAGAAATGGCTTCCCGCAGTAATTTTCCATCTGTTTGTTCAGATTGGCACCACCTGTATCTTTGTTGGGTGGGGTACATGTCCGTAATATCACAACTGTTCCCCTGCAGGCCAACATGTCACCACCCCCAACTGGCACAACCATACCCCATGTGGGGCAATAGTGGGCTGACTGGGGAAGGACACATTTGTATAACAAATCTTTAGAGCCATTCCTTGGTCTGGCTCTTCTGATACTTACCTTCTCATATAAAGCATTGTCTCTTGAACCTCATGTAGTGGACCATCTCCTCTGTGGGTACTTCTGGGTATTTGAAAGTTCTAAGAGTTAGAACTCTGGCAGCTTTTATCTGTTGGTCTGATTTTCATCATCTACCTTCCAAATAATTGAAGTTTTTTCCCTTGTCTTTTCTGTTCACTAGCCAGGATAAGAACTTGGTTTTTTAAAAAAATTTATATATATATAAAATGATGCCAGGAGTCAGGGTCAGAATGATGAATAAAAGAGTTTGTTTTAATCAGAGACGAAAATGGGGATATCACCAGAGACTCATCCAAGATCCAGAAGATTATCAGAACCTATTTTGAAAACTTATACTCTGCTAAATTTGATAACCTCGAGGACATGGACAGGTTCTTGGACACACACAACATCCCCTCTTTAACACAGGTGGACATTGAAAACCTAAACCAACCTATCACAGAAAGTGAAAGTGAAGCAGCAATCAAAGCTCTCCCAAAAAAGAAAAGCCCAGGTCTGGATGGATATACAGCGGAATTCTACCAACCCTTCACAAAAGAACTAACACCGATCCTCTACTCTTCCAGGAAATTGATAGAGAGGGATCACTCCCAAACACTTTTTATGAAGCAAATATTACACTGATTCCAAAGCCCAACAAAGACATGTCAAGGAAAGAAAACTACAGACCAATTTCCCTGATGAACATTGATGCAAAAATCCTTAATAAAATTTTAGTTAATCTCATACAAAAGCACGTTAAAAAGATAATACACTATGATCAAGTAGGCTTCATTCCAGGAAAACAAGGCTGGTTCAACCTACACAAAACAATAAATGTAATTCACCACATAAACAGAATTAAAAACATAAATCATATAATCATCTCAATTAATGCAGAGAAGGCATTTGATAAAATTCAACACCACTTTATGCTCAAAACTTTGGAAAAGATAGGCATCAAGGGAAGATACTTTAACTATGTCAGATCCATTTACGACAGACCCATAGCCAACATTAGCCTCAATGGAGAAAAACTGAAAGCATTTCCACTGAATTCAGGTACTAGACAAGGCTGTCCGCTCTCCCCACTCTTGTTCAATATAGTCCTTGAAACCCTTGCCAGAGCTATCAGGCAAGACAAGGAAATCAAAGGTATTCGTATAAGAAAAGAGGAAGTCAAGTTATCTCTATTCGCTGATGACATGATTCTATATCTAGAAGACCCATTAACATAGGCCAGAAAACTCCTAGAGCTTATAGATGTTTTCAGCAAAGTAGCTGGCTACAAGATCAACTCTAGTAAATCACTAGCTTTTCTTTACTCCAGCAACAAATCCGCAGAAGAAGAAATCAGGAAATCTCTCCCATTCACCATCACTTCCAAAAAAATGAAATACTTGGACATTAACCTTACAAAGGATGTTAAGGACCTCTACAATGAAAACCATCAAACACTAAAAAAAGAAATTACAGAAGACCTGAGTAGATGGAAAAAAATTCCATGCTCATGGTTAGGCAGAAGCAATATAACAAAGATGGCCGTTCTACCCAAAGCCCTATACAGATTCAAAGCAATCCCCATCAAGATGCCTATGGCATTATTCACAGGTATAGAAAAAGCAATTCTCAAGTTCATATGGAATAACAGGAAACCCAGACTAGCCAAAACATTACTCTATAGAAAGAAAGAAGTAGGGAGTATCTCAATCCCTGACCTGAAATTATACTACAGAGCTGTAGTAGCAAAAACAACATGGTATTGGTATCAAAACAGAATAGAAGATCAGTGGAACAGAAGATCCTGAGACAAACCCCATATATTTAACTATTTGATATTTGATAAAGGGGGCAAAAGCATAGTGTGGAAGAAAGATAGCCTGTTCAACAAATGGTGTTGGACAAACTGGACTGCCATATGTAGACAACTGAAGCTGGATCCTTATCTTTTGCCCTGCACAAAAATTAAATCAAAATGGATCAAAGACCTGGATATTAAACCACCAACTTTAAACTTACTAGAAAAAGAAGTAGGGTCAACACTGCAGCATATAGGAGTTGGCAGCTACTTCCTTAACAAAACTCCCATGGCTCAAGCTGTAAAATCAAGAATAAATGAGTGGGATGCAATTAAATTAAAAAGTTTTTGCACAGCTAAAGATCTAGTCAAGAACATCAAGAGAGAACCTACAGAATGGGAGAAAACCTTTGCCTGCTACACCTCAGACAGAGGGCTAATATCCAGAATATACAAGGAACTAAAGAAACTAAACTCCAAACTCACAAATAATCCAATCAATAAATGGGCTAAAGAACTTCAAAGAACTTTCTCTCCAGTGGAAGTCCAGAAAGCCCATAAATATATGAGAAAATGCTCTACATCATTAGCTATAAGGGAAATGCAAATCAAAACTTCTATGAGATACCACCTCACTCCTGTTAGAGTGGCAAAAATGAAAAATTCTAACAATAACAAGCTGGAGGGGCTGTGGGAAAAGAGGAACACTACTACACTGATGGTGGGACTGCAAACTGGTTCAGACACTATGGAAAGCAGTGTGGAGAATCCTCAAAAAATTAAGGATGGAATCACCTTATGACCCAGTTATCCCACTTCTGGGTATTTTCCCAAAAGAGTTAGAATCAGAATATTATAGTGATATGGCTTCATCAATGTTTATAGCAGCTCAATTTACTGTAGCTAGATTATGGAACCAACCCAAATGCCCCTCACTCGATGAGTGGATACAAGAACTTTGGTACATATATACAATGCAATTCTACTCGGCCATTAGAGAAGACGATATTATGACTTTTGTAGCCAGATGGAAATGGAAAGAATTATGCTCAATGAAGTATCCCAATCTCAGAGACTCAAGGGCTGAATGGTAACTTTCATCTGTGGAAGCTAGAATACATGGGGAAAGCAGTATACTTCAAATTGTATGATTCTCAATGCAATAGGGGGATGGCTCCCTAGGTTACTTGGAGGTGTAAGGAGGGGTATGGGGAGGGGGGGAGGAGGGTGTAGGAAGAACTCCTAGGAGACTGGAGAGTGGGAATATGGGGGAACCATCTCAGAAGCAGATGTCATTCCTCCACGAGATACTCATTTAACACAAGAGTTCTTCTGGGAAAAACAGCAACAGGGGAAACCCAAGCTGGGCATCCATGATTTGGCATTACCCCTGGATAACTAAGTATATATACATTGGTTATTGATGGTTTGATAATGTTTCCCCCTCAATTGTATTTCTATATACATCTAATAAAAAAATAAAGTAAAAAAAAAGTTTGTTTTAATCTAGTGTTGGAGAGCCCCAGCTAAAGAGGAAATTTATCTGGACTGTGCAAAGTGCTATTATAATTGAAGTTAGTGTAGATTGCTGTTGGAGTACAAACAGGACTTCACTCAATTATAGGAGATGAGTGGTACTTAGGAGAGGATGGTATTTAAGTTAGAGCCTAAAGGACACATAGGTAATAGCCACACAAAGTTGAGAGGCAAAAAGGTATTTTATTTAAGAAAGAGCATGAGGAAAGACCTAGGAAAAACAAAGACTGTAGTCCATTCAGAGAATTGCAAATGTTGTATTTTATGAAGGCTGGAACATAGATCATAATTATTATTATTATTAATTCATTATTATTCATGTTTTTGGAGCATGAATTTTGAAAGGAATGTTATGGTTTGAATGTGAGGTGTCTCCCCCAGAGCTCATGTGTGATAATTCAGGAAGGCTGAGGTGAAATGATTGGGTTGTGAGAGCCTTAATCCAGTGATTTAATCTCCTGCTAAGGATTAACTGGCAACTAAAGGCAGGTAGGATGCAGCTGGAAAAGGTGAGTCATTGGGGGTGTGCCTTTGGGGTATATATTTTGTATCTGGTGTGGAGTTTCTCTCTCTGCTCCCTGGAGCCTTGCCTTCCACCATGATGTTCTGCCTCACTTTGAGCCCAAGGAATGGAGCCAGACTCCTATGGTCTAAGACCTCTGAAACTATGAGCCCCCAAATAACTGTCCTCCTTAAAACGGTTGTTGTCAGGGCTTTGGGTCACAGCATTGAAAAAGCTGACTAAAACACTAGACCAGAAGAATGCTGTATACACAGTGTTAGTTGGACTTTGTCAGAGTGTCATGGGGAAGTCTTTGAATAGTTTTCTCGAAGAGATGCAATTCCATAAATTTTATATTTTAGGATGATTAGTTTGGCTAGAGTAAAGAATGGTGTGGAATGAAGGAGAGAAATTAGAGACAGTGGTCTTATTGTACTGAACTAAATCTCACACATGGTACCTTTCATGGACTGGATGTAGGGGACACAGTAATAGATGCAGGGACTGGTATGAAAGTGACTTCACTTTTGGAAATGTTGAGCTTGAGTTACTAGTGAGATTTTTAGATCTAGAAGGTAGATGGATATTGGGCTCTGGGGACCAGGAGGTCTGAACTGGAGTCAGGGATACAGTGGAAACCATGCGAGTGAATGGAAGCAGAGGAAGGTCAAAAGAGCCCACAGGAGATCACTGAAGAACATCAAAGTTTAAAAACAGAGACAGGTGCTGCAGTGCACATCTGTTATCCCATTGACTCAGGAGGCTGAGGCAGGAGGATTGCATCCTGTCTTGAAATAAACAATATAAAGGGTGAGGTAGGTAGAGTGCTGCCCTAGGTTCAGTCTCTATTATAGGGGGGAGGAATGCAGAGGAAAAGGAGATCCTTGTGAGAAGAGAAGTAGGAGTAGGGAAAAAGAGAAAAGCCCATAGCCTGTGAGGCTATAGAGTCCCAGTGGTTAAGAAGAAAGAAATTAGGGCTGGGATTGTAGCTCAGTGGTAGAGCGCTTGTGTAGTGGGGCACTGGGTTCTATCCTCAGCACTACATAAAAATAAATAAGTAAAGCAAAGGTATTATTGTATCCATCTACAACTAAAAAAAAATTAAAGAAGAAGAAAGGAATGCCTGGCAGTGTCAAATTGTGCATGGAGGATAAGGAAAATGAGGACTGCTGTGTCCATCAAGTTTAGCTACAAGGAGGTGACCATCTCCTGGTTATCCACCTGTGGACCTTCCATACCTCTTGAACCTAAACAAAGGATATCCCAACTAGAAGTTCATCTTTCTGGAATCCATTTTTTTTTTTTTTTTGTTAACCTGAATGTCATTCCTCTAATAATATTCCTAAATACATTGCTGTCCATTCTAAGGAATCGCATTCCTGTTGTGAACCTATATTATGCATGTGATAAAATAAAACCATCAGATTTTTCCCCCGCCCAGTACTGGGGAATGAATCTAGGACCTTGCACATGCCAGGCAAGTCCTCTACTACTGAGCTACACCCCCAGTCCTTATATAAAAGGACAGTGATTAAAAAGCACATTTATTTATTTTTTTCTAGAATTCTTAAAGCCTGTACTAGCTTAAGATTTTATAGTGGTTTAAAAGTTTAGTATATTTGGGAATAAAACACTAAAGAATATTGGATCATGTTTCTTCTTGTATCTAATTTAGGAAATTGAGAAAAAGGGCTCTGCATTTTTAAAGCATTTTTATCACAGTATCAAAATTTAAATGTTTCTAGATTTATTGAAACCTATAGGAAATTTGTGAATTGTTAGTTTTACTTAAAATTAGTTTGTAAGGAAAACACTTTCGGTGGCTAAGACATTTGATAGTATTGGTCTGTCCTCCCAGAAAGGCCTTCATTGACTTTCTGTTCAGTTCCATGCTTTGTTTTCCAAGGGTCTCTTCTTCCAGGAAGCCTGCTGGTGTCTCCTCAGTTAACATCTCCCTCTAGGTGTTCCCTGGAACTCAGAGTTTGCATTTGATACTTTCTGTTGCCTTTCATTTCTTAGTTTTGATGCAAAACAGCTTTGTGAGCATTTGCATTTTGAGACTGAAGGTGCCAGGAAAAGTGTCAGGGAAAAAAGAAGACAGAATGCTGAAAATAAGACTGCCTCCAATTCTTATTGACTTTCAGGGCTATTTTGTGATCAATCCTGCAGATTATTTTTTAATATATTTTTTATTAGAGCATCTATTGTGCATACTAATTGGTTCATTTTGACAAAATTATACATGCAATGCATTTCATTTTAAGCCCCATCCATCTCACTTTTCCTCCCCTTCTTCCTTCTGTGGATCTTCCTCCTCTACTCTTCTATTAAACTTCCTTTCATATATATGTATATATACATATAAATATATATATAAAGTGAAATTCCCTTTGATATTTTTTCTATATAAATATAGCATGATTTTGTTTAATTTATTCTATTTATCTTCCCCTTTCCCTTCCTTCCTCCCTCTCATGCTACTTCAACTACTCCACTGATCTTTCCTATATCTTGATGATATCCAGTCCCCTTACCCACCGCCTCCTTTTCCTTATTTTGCTCTAGCTTTCACATGAAAGAAAACATTTGACCTTTGATTTTCTGAGTCCGGCTTATTTCGCTTAGCATGATTTTCTCCAGTTCCATTCATTTACTGATAAATAACATTATTTCATTCTTCCTTGTGGCTGAGTAAAACTACATTGTGAATATATACTACATTTTCTTAATCCATTCATCTACTGATGGGTTGATCATGTGGTTGATTCCATAATTTGATTATTGTGAATTGTACTACTATAAACATGAAGTGGCTATATCTGTGTAGCATGCTGATTTTAGATCTTTTGAGTAAACATCAAGGATTGGGATAGCTGGGTCAAACATATGGTGGTTCCATCTTTAGTGTTTTAAGAAATCTCCACACTGCTTTCCAGAGTGGTTGTATTAATTTACAGTCTAACCGACAGTCTTTCCCCCACAACCTTGCCAGCATTTTTTTTTTAATTCATGTTCTTGATAATTGCTATTCTGACTGGAGTGAGATGAAATCTTTGCATAGTTTTGATTTTCATTTCCCTAATTGCTAGAGATGCAGAATATTTTTTCATATATTTCTTGGCCATTTGTGTTTCTTCTTTTGAGAAGTTTCTGTTTAGTTCTTTTGGCCATCGATTGATTGGGCTGTTTTTTTGGCATTGAACTTTTCATATATTCTGGATATTAGTCCTCTTTCTGGATAGCAGTTGGCAAAGATTTTCTCCCATCCATAGGCTCTCTCTTCACTCTATTAATCATTTCCTTTGTTGTACAGAAGCTTTTTAATTTGATGACATCCCACCTATTGGTTCTTGGTTTTATTTCTTGAGGTAGGGCTCTGTTGAGGAGGTTGGTACGTGTATCTCATGATGGAATGTTGACCCTGTGTTTTCTTCTAGCACTTTTAAGGTTTCTGGTCTAATTTCTAAGTCTTTGATTCATTTTGACTTGACTTTTGTGCAGGGTGAAAGATAAGGATCTAAATTTATTCTTCCACATGTGGATATTCAGTTTTCCCATCCTGCTGGTTATTGAAGATTGAAAGCCAAAGAATTTCAGCATGTTAATGACTGTAATTTCTCATAGGTCACCAGGAGAGAGAGTAAAATTGGGGCTATGTCTTATCATTCTCTCAATCATTCTGTATTCAGCTATTCACAAGCGCAAGTATGCCCTCAGCTGTGTGTGTTTTGAATTATACATTTGTGTTGTGTCTTGAGTAAACAGTATTTTAAATTAAAGTTGAAGTTTTGCAAAAAGCTTCCTTGCAATTCTCCATGTACTTGAGTCTGTCAACCTGCTGATGTAGTAAGTGAACCTAATCATTTGATTGGATTATAGCATGGTTTTTATCTCTGAGACACAATGAAGGCCATGTTCCTTTACAAATGAATTAAATTAGAGAATAGCATAATAGGAAATAAAGATTGATTGTCAGTTGAGATGAGCATAAGATTGAAATATGGAGTCTTAGGGAAACCACTCTGTCTTGTGGAACACAGCAGTGATTCTCAGCCACAGATGCAACCTAGAGTCATAGAGGAGGCTTGAAAACAGCTCAGAGGGACTAGGGTATCCATTTTATTTTTGTTTTTTTTTTAAGCTCCTCAAATGATTGTAAATGCTGTCAAGTTTGAATACTAATAGAATACTATTTAAAGAAAGCATTTCTTAGTAGACAACAAGTAGTGACTAAATAGCCAAGGGGACAGGAGTAAACATAAGAAAAATGAGGGAGAGGAGCTTTTAGTGTGAAGTTAGCAGAGGTTTACATTCCCTTATTTAGAATTCTAAAATAGAAGAGCTCTGAGAAAGGTATTTCATAGCTTACTTGATAGCAAAATCTAATCAGAATTGAACATATTATATATAAAAACCTTTTGATAGGCTTTTTCTAGTCTTCCTTTATTGCATTTGGTATGTATAATAATCATTGTGGAAATATTAATGTGTCATTAAGTTACTGCTCCAGACCTCACTGGAGGTGTCACATAGAAACAATACCTTTCTGAAATGTATGGAATTTCAAATTCTGAAATATATTTGGCCCTATGGGGATAATAAAGTGGTATAGCTCATAGTAGGAAAGGGTTATTCTTCCTGAGAAATTAACAATGCATTTCTTCCCCCTGTCCCTCCTCACTAGGGACTAAATTTGGGGGGTGCTCTACCACTGACCTACATGCCCAGCCCTTTTGATGTATTTATTATTTTTATTCTTTTAAATCTTGAAACAGCATCTTGCTAAATCCCTGAGGGTCTGGCTGAGTTGCTGAGGCTAACCTGGAACTTGCTATCCTCCTGCCTCAGACTCCTGAGTTGCAGGGATTATAGGCATGCACCACTGTGCCAAGCTAAGAACAATGCATTTTTTCTTATTACCTAGGCTGTGGTTTAGTGTCCACATTAGATAAAAACAGCCAATATTAGAATGTGGCTCATGGATGCCATGTACATTTTCCAAGCCCAACCAAAATGAGGGTTCCATGTCAGGCTTGGCGAGAGAAACTAAGTTTAACCAACAACACAAGTAGATAGAATAGAAAAAGGATCATTGAGCTCTAAAAGACTTCGGCAACTCGCCAGGAATTTGGGCACGTCTTGGCTGGGTGGTCCATGCTCAGGGTCTCTTAGGGGGCTGTGGCTAGGACTTTGGCCAGGACCTGGTCCTCTGAAGGCGTAACTGGTAGTAGAGTGTGGCGTTCCTTCTCTAATGCTGACAAGTCCCTTGGTTATATATAAAGAAAATCCTACACTGTTTATACAGTTGCTCAAAATCTTTGATTTTTTCAGAGTAAATCTAACAATTATTTGCAGTGGAGGCTTTGAGCCCCTCCAGTGTGTTATGAAGATTCTCTATGGGAGGAGCCTGCTACAGGAAGTGCCTTCTCTATGAGTGTTCCTTGTCTTCCAGCAGGCAGCTGTTCCTCTTCCTAGACCCTTTCTAGTTCTCCTAAAGGTTGCCTCTAGGGTGTGTTGAGGGTCACTGAATGAGTATGTACCGCTCAGCATGAAGTGAGGAAAAAGAATGTAGGTTCCTGCATCTAGCCCAGCAGACAGGCATCAGTCACAAAATTTAAAATGGGTAATTCCATGATTGCCAGTGTGTTTAAGAAACAGATGAACATTGCAATTATCCCCAGGATATATTCACATTTTATACACATTTTATATTATTTTGTTAAAATCTTGTAAGGTTGTTCAAAAATAAAAAATAAAAAAAATCAAATGATTAAATTTTCTGCAGTGAGAGAAGAAGTCACACAAAAAAAGAAGTCACAGAACAACTGAATACAAAGAATATTAAAGAAAATATTAAGAAATTTCCTACAGATAAGAAAAAGGAAATCATAGACAAGGGGCATAGCAGGCAAGAAGATTCATAAATGTGAAATGATATATATTCATTCAATACTAAGAAGTAAGGGGTTAGTTAAGCTACAATTTAAAGTGTCCAGAACTTTGAGTAGAAAACAAATTATTAAAACAAGTATGATTCAAAAGAAGAAGCTAAAAACTGACGTCTGTTGTGACAACACAGAAGAAGGACATTGTTATTTTTTGAACATGTGGTGTTCCCTCGAAATCTCATGCGTGAGACAATGGAGGAATGTTCAGGGGTGAAATGATCAGATGGTGAAAATTGTAACCTAATTAGTGCATTAATCCATTGATATGGACAAATTGAATGGTAGCTGGCGGCATTCCTTTGGGGTTTACATTTTGTCCCTGGTTAGCAGGAGCTCTTTCTCCCCTTCCTGGTTGTCCTGAGCCTCTTTCATCTGCTTCGTCCTTCTTCCATCATGTTACGTATGCTTCACCTCAGGTCCAGAGAATTTCCTGAATGGAAATTATCAGACTAAAACAGGCTTAAAATAAGTTTTGAAAAATCTAGGAACAAGATTTTTGAGGGAGTTGTAATTTGTGATGAACTATTAAAAATGGAATGGAAATTATCAAGATGAAGAGGAAAGATGGGTGTATGAAGCAGAGGAGAAAATGTATGCAGGAGCATGAAGCTCTTTCTGGCAAACTAAAAGTATTTTTCTATTGGTAGATTGTAAATGCCAGTTCTTGATAGAATTTTCCCCAAGGAGAAAAATGTTTAAAATAAATACTGCAGTTCTTAAAAAAAAAAAAAAAAAAAAAAAAGAGATGAACAACAACAACAACAAAAGCACATCTGAGGAGATGCTGTGAGGAGGGTATGTTGGGACCATGCCTGATTCACATTGTGCTTGATCAGCACTTTCCTCATAGTGCTTTGGAAGAAGAATAACCCATCTTTGGATTTTGTTTGTTTTGAGGTGTTAGAGATGGAACCCAGGGTCTTACACCTGCTAGGCAAGTAGTATACCACTGAGAAAAGTCCCCAGCCCCCTTTTGGGTTTTTGTGCAAAACCTTTTTCTTTCTGGGGCAGAAATAATGGAAGCTATTCTACATCTCATCTGCATAATACACCCACTTATTCCCACTGCAGAGTTTTGGAGAAAGTAGTGAGTGCAGAAATTTCATTTGGGTTATGTGAAAAAAGCAGTCTCGTGGCTGGGCATGGTGCTTGCATGCCTGTAATCCAGTGACTTGGAGGCTAACTCAGGAAGATCGTAAGTTGCAGGCCAGCCTCAGCAACTTAGCGTGATCCTGACTCAAAATAAAAAACTTTTAAAAAAAGGTCTCAGAATATAGCTTAATGACAAATCACCCCTGAGTTCAATCCCCACTACCAAAGAATAAAAATGAAAACAAAATAAAAATAAAATGGGCTGGGGAGGTAGTTCAGTGGTAGTGAACTTGCCTAGCATATGCAAGGCCCTTGGTTCAATCCCCAGTACCACAAAATGAATTAAAACAACAACAACAAACAAACATAGGAAAAAAAAAAACAGCTTAGGGTCCTTCAAAATTAGTGTGAAAATATTCTTGACTTTCTCACTGCCTGCCTCTCTCCTGGTATCACAAAAATGCTCACTGTTTTGTGAGCATATCACTGTGTTGACGATATGGTACTTTCCCTTTCTGAGCTACTTACGCCTTGAGCCTTATTTCTAGTTGGAGAAATTGAAGATGCTATAAAAAGAATTCTGGGTGGGGGAAAGCTGGCAACGTGGGGTGGAGAAGACCGTGTCTGACCCTCTGGGCCTTGAAGCTGTCCACTTCACATATTATCCTCCATCTCTGCTGTCTTCCTGTCTTTGAGCCACAGAGGGCTCTTCCCTGGGAGGTCACAGTATAGGAGTCCTTGGCAGGATCCCAGTGAACATTTATTAATGTATGTGATATTATGAAAGGGGAAAGTCCCCAAGTACGTGATTCTACTACAATAAACCTTATAAGCAACCCAAAATGTAAAATACACAATGATTGATATTTTAATAATGATGGTGTTTTGTTATTTGAATACACATCCTTGTATTTACATAGATTTTCTTATGGTCATTCAATACTTCTATCTACTCTTCCACCCCATCCTCTTTTTCCCCCAAGTCCTTTGTTGTTGTTGTTGTTGTTGTTTTGTTTTTTTAAGTGTGAGAAAGAAAGAGATAATTCATTTTTATTATTTTTTTTTCATCTGGTTTTTGTTTTCCCTCCGCTTAGTTGTGTATGTGGTCCTGGGGATTGAACTCAGATCCTCAAGCATGCCGTGCAAGTGCTGTAGCACTGAGCCACCTCTCCAGCCACCCCCACCTCCCCCCAAGTTTTTAAACACTGAACTTTACAGCCATGAGCTTTCTCAGAATTCAAACTCCCAAGGATGAGAGAGAGGGACTGATTACCTTCTTGCTACTGTGCAGTTTTCCTGAAAGAAACCTACAGCCTCAAAGAATCAGCTGAATCAAGAGTACACACACTTGATGAGATTTACACCAGCCCCAGGGAAAGCACTGCGAGCTGTCTCCCTGGGGTGAGGATGCCCTGGTCACTGGGAAAGTGGTGCTGAGTAGATTCTCTGGGACTAGCACATTGCTGCTCTCACCTTCCAGTAAATGAATATAAATTAAATTAATTTAAATCGCAAACCTGCAATTTAACCTTGAACTCCCATGTTTCCACTTTGAAATGTCATTACCGTAATATATTCAGCTTCATGAGACTCCCTAACTCCCCATATCACTCCCTCCAAATAACCCAACACATGCACTTTTGAGCTAGAGAGCTTGTGTGGTGTGGGGGAAAACCTTGCTCATTGAGGAATTTTTATTGCAGCCTAGCATAGATTTCACAAAGATTATCCCCATGCTGCCTTTGAAAGCAACTGTGTTTATGTTTTGTCTTTTATGTTCCTCTTTGAGAATGTATTTAAGATAGGATTTAAGCATTCATGGTGGGAAGAGCAAGAGGGCATGAAAGTGCTAAAAAAATTGAAAGATAAATAGGATTTAAGACACTTAGGGTTTTGAAGGTCATTTTGTGCATTCATATTGTACCTCCCTGTGAGTCTGTGATGCATGCTTTCATGTGATGTATTATCCAATATGTTTGCTGTAAGCATTTCAGGCCTTCACTCGATATTCACTGGATCAACTATCACAATGTTTCTACCATTTCTATATAAACTAGAATCTTTGAGGGACAAGTAATGTATAATATCTTTGTTGGAATATCATGTACATTTTAATAATTTAATTTCTATTTGTATTATTTCTGAATGTTACATAGTTTTGTTTTTGAAGTACTCATCATGGCATATATAGACTCACAATATATACATTCTAGCAACTTGCTTTTGTAAAAAAGTAATTCAGTATGATTCTTCTAGATTTTTGGCCTGAAACCCCTATGCAGAAGTTTTTCCATGTATTAAAAAAAAAAAAAAAGAAAACAGAGATGGCAGTAAATTCAGGTCTCGTTGCCACTGTTCATAATTGTGGTTGCCGATGTGTAAACAAAGTGCTACTTTGGTGGTTTACATTTTTTTCTTCTTCTAATTTGATTTTTTTCCTAATATTTTATTAGGTGCAGAGAGAGCTAGCAGCTGTTCTTGCTTTGAAAGCAAGGAAATCTGGTGAGTATTTTCTTCTGGGGCTGATGGGAGATTCTACTTCTTTGTGGATATTTCACATATCACCTGGAAGTATGCAGTTGAATGTCTCTCAGAGGTTTTGGTGCAGAATGCAGAGAGGTATCACCATTTGTTCTACCATCCAAATGGCACATGATTTTATATACAGTTCTTTTAAGTAAAATTTCTCAGTTTTGCTCTCCTTCATTTCAGATTTTAAGGAAAAATAAAACTACATTTATAATCCACTGTAGCCATGAAAGGGATCTAAGTACAAGACAAAAGCAAATCAGTCATTTTTTTTTTAAAGAAAAAGGGGACAGAGAGAGAGAAAGAAGCAATCTTTATTTAGTTTTTCATGTGACTTTCATTCCTCAGACACTTCATTGTGTACGTTGTACTGGGGTTTGAACTTGCGTCCTCATGCTTGCCAGGCAAGCACCATAACCACTGAGCCACCGCTCCAGCCCCCAAATCAGTCATCTTGACTTACATATCATAACAGCAAAGAACAATAAATATTATAATGGTGTTCTTTTTTTGTAAGGTTATATACTTTTTCTTAATCTAATTTTTTTCCTGAAAGCAATTTAATTATTTAATGACATTTCAAAGCAGAATTTTTTTCTGTAGAACTGATTACATGGATTGGATTCCTCCTACCTATGAGATATAATCTATAATCTAAGTCATATGTGGAAAGGAAATAGGGGCTTTCAAATATATTTTTAAAGAGAAAGCAATACTCTGATAAAATCCATTGTGGAATGGAGACTCACTGAAGTAGAAAAACACTTGCATAGAGAGAAATGCCAGAAGGTAGCACCTTGTGCCATTCCTCCCTGTTTAAACAGAGGGGGTCAGAGCTGAATGGAATGAAAATCAGAAAGGAAGAGGCTCATATATACTGCTACATTGGAATAAGGCTTTTGGGGCAGAAAGACTATGACAAAATAGTGCCAAAACCTAAAGAAGCAAATGGCATGAAAATGTCTTCACACAGGCCATGCCTTAGACATTTTTCTTTTACCTCTCAGTTACTTCTTGAATCAAACACACCTTAACATGAGTTAGCTTATTACAGTCACATTACTTCCTTTGTGGATTTGACTGTTCCAGTGGACACAGGGATGGGATATGATGAAGGTGGGAGAGAGAAGGATTCAAGGAATGGCGATCTTAGGTATTGAGTAGAGAGGGCAATGTGAACAAGGTCCTTAGTGAGCAGCAGGAGACAGTGGTTACTTATAGAGGCCAAAATGGAGAAAGGGTATCAACACAAAGATTGTAGAAGCGGGGTTCACACATGAAGCAGGCTGGAGCTAACCTTGGGTCTTATAATGATAAGGAGACAAAAGTTGAAGTCTGAATGCATTGGGATGGCAGTGCCTTGGAGGATAGGATTTGGTTTTTCCAGGTTTCAGAATAGCTTAGAGAAGTATTCTAAAACATCCAGTGTGCCATTTCCAGAGAAAGAGCAAGTAAATTCATAAGAGGGGAGATGAGAGGGTGCAGTCCCCACAAAGTGGAATGGGAAGGCCTGTGGTAGAGGCAGAGGAATGATCCCTGTGGGTGTCCACGTTGTGCCAGCTCTGTTCACGGGACAACAAGGAGGCAAGAGGGACTGGATGCAAGCGAACAAGGCAGAAAAAGATAGGTTATAGATATTTATTTGACTGAGAAATTTGAGTTTTCTAGAGAAGACAAATGATGAGTATTCAAGAGCCATGCACATAACCTTGTGCAAAAGATTGGTGTAGGGTTGGAGATAGGCAGTAGACCACTTTCCTAGGGTATGTGAGGCCCTACTAGGGAAAAAAAAGAAAAGAAAGAAGGCTGATATGAAGTCAGTTTTATTGTGCTTTCTCTCCCTACGAGGTTTGCATGTCTGCTTTCCTCCTTATTTGATCTATGAAACAGGGAAGATTGACTACAGCTTCTGCAGCAGAGTACTCTCACACATACACTAATTGTGGGGACATAGATTCACAGTTTTCAGGAAATCAGTTATTTCAGTATGTTCCATTGTCCTTAACTCTATGATCCAGTAATGCCTTGGGCAGAGATTAGGGATCATGCAAAGATCAAGATAGAAGGACATCTTTTGCATTGCCTTTTTCCAACCATAAGCAAGTAGAAATAATGCTTCAGTCCCTATCATAGACTGATGACTAATGTGAGGAAATGTTAAAACAGCATTAGAAATGATGTTATGAAGAATTAATAAAGTAAAATGTTCAGTGAAACTGTATACAATAGCATATATTACTTTTCTTTTCCTGAATAAAAAGAGCTTGATATATTTTTCTTATTATTATAGTAAAGCATGTTCATCAAAAATTTTATAATACATTAATATATGAAGAGGAAATTGAAAAATCATGCATCTCACCAACATAGATAATTACCAGTACTCTTTTGTTGTGTGTGGGTGTATATCTTCAGATATATCCAGAAATTCTATTAATGTGCAGATATTATATTGTATGCAGGTTTTTAGGCACTTACAGATTTACGCACATTTGTAGTAAACGATACAGGTGGATTCTGAGTGCCTTACCCAAGCTCCCCAGGAGCAATACCTTGCAAAGCAGTGGTACTATAACACAGCCAGGGTGTTAACATTGGTGCATTGCATTTCCGTCTCTACTCAGATTGCTGGTGTGTGGTTGCCCCAGCTTTCTACTTGCCCCTATTCCATCCATAACCCCTGGCAATCACTAATGTGTTCTCTTGTTTCTATAATTTTGTCGTGTCAAAATACTACATATATGGCATGTGATCTGTCACCTTCTGGAATTCAAGCAGTTACCCATTGAAGCACTTCAGGGTTGTTTCTGGTTTGGGGCTATTACAGATGAAGCCACTTCAAATATTTATGTATAGTACAGGATTTGGTGGAAGCCTAATCATTCATTTCTCTAGAATAAATATCCAAGAGTACAATTGCTGGGTTATATGGTAGTTGCATGCATGCTTGTCTTGAGAAACTGCCAAACTGTTTTCCGGAATGGCTGTAGCATTTTATTTCTTATTCACCGTGTACATAATGGATCCGGGTTCTCTCCATTCTTGTCAGCATTTGTTATTGTCACTTTTTTAAAATCTTATTTTATCCACTCTAGTAACTGTTCAGTGATACCTCTTTGCAGTTTTACTTTGCATTTCCCTGATGGCTAATGATGTTGTACATCTTTTCACATGCTTATTTGCCATCTGTCATCTTTACTTAAATCCCCTTTCATGTCCATTCTCCATTTTCTAAGCAGATTGTTGGGTTTTTCACTATTGAGTTTTGGAGTTCTTTATATATTTTAGATATTAGTCCTTTGCTGATGTGTGGTTGGCAAATATTTTCTTCCAATCTATACCTTGTCTTTTATTCTCTCAACAGTCTTTCACAGAGCAAAAGTTTTTAATTTTGATAAAGTTCAATTTATTAAACTTTTTATGCATCATGTCTTTAAAATCTAAGAACTTGTGACCTAGCACTGGATTTTTTAATGTATTTTTCCCCTAAAAGTTTTATAGTTTTATGTTTCATATTTAAGTCTTTGATCCATCTTGAGATAATTTTGATATAACGTATGAGACTTATATACAGGGCTTTTTGTTTATTTATTTTTTGATTAGCTTTTTTTTGGCCTATGCAATTGCTACAACGTTTGTTGAAAATCCCATATTTTCTTCCATTGAATTGATTTTGTACTTTTGTCAAAACTCCTGCAAGCTGTTTGTGTGGGTGTATTTCTAGATTCTCTCTTCTGCTCTGTTAAATGGGTTCCATTGATTTCCATAGATAATGAAGTCTTGATTTCCATAGCTATATATAAAATATTTTTTCATAGAATTATTTTATGTCAATAATATAAATCTGCATCATTTTTATTAACTGTATGTACTATACAATTTATGCAATTAGTTTTCGTGTTCACATTTAGGTTTTTAAGGATCTTTTTCCATTAAAGAATAATAGAAGAACCTGAACATATATTCTTATACATAGATCTTTTTGCCCTTTTCCATTTATTTTCTTATAAAAAATTAATAAAAGTGAAATAGCCAGGTCAATAGCCAAGTGTGGACAATTGTAAAGTATTGTTTTTCACATTTAATACTTAAGTCATCTGGAATTTATTTATGTATGTGATATGAGCTAGAAATCAAGTTTTGTGTTTTCTTTATGTTAAGTCAGTTACTCAAGCAATATTCATTAGAATATTTACTTACCAATCTATAGTGATAAATCGTCGTATATGAAGATTACATATATGCTTGAATTCATTTTTGATCTCTCTATTCCATTGATCTATCTACCTATCCCATATGGCTACACTATCCTGTTTTAATTACCGGAGTTGTTTTTAATAAGATGTTTTTGATAAGTGAAGGGATAAGGTAAATCTTTTCTTACTTTTCTTGTTCTAATCAGTTTTAATTTGACAAATTCCACAAAAATCTCTATAGGGTATTTTAAGAGTATGTGCTTGGTGGTGTAACTCTATGTTAGAGTGCTTACCTAGCATGCCTGAGGTCCTAGGTTCAGTCCCCAGCACCATGAAGAGAAAATAAAAAAGTATGTTCAGTTTATAGATAGATAAATCTAACACTTTTAATGTTTCTATCCAAGGAACCTAGTGTATCTTTTCATTGGCTCTTCAATACCATTGAAAATTTTTCCCCACTTAAAAGTTGCATAATTGTTTGATGTATTTTTAGATACCTTATAGTTCTGATTACTGTTATACATGAACTGTTTATTCTTTTATTTTAAATTGTCCTCCTCATCTTATTCTGTGATGGTGCTTCAGGCTTTTTTTCATGAATCTTTTTTTTTTTTTTATAGCCTTTATTTTTTAGAGTAGATTTAGTTTCCCAGCAAAATGAATGCAAGGAACAGAGAGTACTCTGATAGTCCCTGGTCCATATATGTAGTCTTCCTATTGTCCATATCATAAACTGGAACGAAACGTTGGTTACAATTGATGAGCCTACTTTGCCGCATCGCTATCACCCAGAGTCCATAGTTTATGTTAGGGTTTACTCTTGGAGTACTTTCTGTGGGTTTGGGAAAACATATAATGGAATGTACCCACATACCATTATTAGTATCATTCAGAGTAATTTTGCTGCCCTAAAAATCCTCTGTGTGGCTAGGGATATAGCATTTGCCCAACAGGCGTAAGGCCCTGGGTTTGATCCCCAGTACTGGGGGAAAAACCCTTTTTGCCTATACCTCTTCACCTTTCCCTCGCAACCACCAATATTTTGCAGTCTCTATTCTTTTGTCTTTTCCATTAGTTTGTATAGTTGGATTCATTACAATATGTAATTTTTTTAAGAGAGAGAGAGAGAGAATAAACTTTATTAAGTTTTTCACGTGGCTTTTGTTGTTCCAACACTCCATTGTGTATGTGGTGCTGGGGTTTGAACTCGTGAATACATGCAAGGCAGGGGCCACAATCACTGAGTTATCACTCTATCCCCGGTGTGTAACTGGCTCCTTTAGTAATATAAATTTAAGGTTCTTTGTCTTTTCATGGCTTGATTGTTCACTTCTTTTTAGTGCTAAATAATGCTCTGTTATCTGGCTGTCCCACAGTTTGCTGATCCATTCACCTGTTGAAGAACATCTTGGTTGCTTTCACGTTTGAGCACTTGTGAATAAAGCTGCCATAAACAACTCTATACAAGTTTGGTGTGGTATGTTTGTAACTCACTAGGGTAAATACCAAGGAGTGTGATTGTTGGATTGTGTAGCAGAGTATTTTAAATTCTATTAGAAAATGCCAAACTGTCTTCCAAAGTGACTGAACCAGCAGTGAATGGGTGCCTGTAGCTCCACATCCTCACTTCTTTTGATGTTCCGTATTTTGGATTTTGGCCATCCTTATTGATGTGTGGTAATACCTCATTGTTTTAATTCACATATGATGCTGAGCATCTTTTCATGTGCTTGTTTGCCATCTGTGTGTCTTACTGAGGTCTAGATCTTTGGCCTATTTTTAATTGACTTGTTCATTTTCTTTGTGAGTTTTAAGA